>OZ018323.1:21227302-21364802 GCA_963969495.1 Ceratothoa steindachneri
ATATATATATATATATATATATATATATATATATATATATATATATATATATATATATATATATAAATTCAAAATCGAAGGGTCCTAAAATGACAAATGCTCAAACTGAACTACTTCCATTGACAACAACTCCCTGCTTACGGTTTTCCAGCCAGTCTCCAATACACGACAGTCTATTTTTACCTTTATCAAGTCGTTTATGCGGGACAGTATTAAAAGTCTTTATGAAATCGATATGACTCATCTACAGCTTTATTTTGGTCAAATATTGTTGTTATTTTTGAAAAAGAAATCTAGAAAATTAGTTAAGCACGTGTATCCAATGTGGAAAGGCCTTGTGTTTGGCATTTATTAAAGATCGTTATCTCCTGATTTTCAAAGATCCTTTTTCTAACAATGAACTTCAAATGTTTGCGAACACTCATGCTAGCCGAGTGGATAGGGCGTTGGTCTCCCAGCGTCGCGGTACCGGGTTCGATCCTGAATCCCGGCATGAGCAGACACAAACGTCAGCGCACGAAGAGATTTGGCTACCAAGTGGTGGACGCGCTGTGCTCACCCCTGTATTTGGGTGGGTAGATCTTACACTACTCATCACATACATAGCCAGTTACAGCACTGCTTTCTTTCCTCTCCCGTCTTCACAGCACAATACACACACACTCTCTGTTCCAAGGAATACTGCCGATGGGTATCTATATCCACATACCTCTGACGTGGAATAGGTCACTCTCTCCCAGGGAGATGAAGGTTCCACCTAAACGTTGTTTGGTGTCAAAACACAAAACTTCTTGGCACCTCTCCCCAGAGAGGACTGGTCCCTGGTGCCCTTGGGTTCACCAGCGATTGTCATACTGACTTTTATGTAGATTTAATTATCCGGTCGGGGATCCTCTTGGATAAAGGAAAGTTGGCGAACCGAAACGAAACGAATCGAAACCAACGGTCGAAGTAAGGAAGATAGGCCAAATGTTTCCACGCTATTCCCCTGATAATAGGCTTTTTTTTAAAATCGTACAAAGGGGTTTTAAGCATTCGCTTCCTAATTTTTTAAGGTGGATCGGATATATTTTCATCGGGACCCAATGCTTATCAAATTTTCATTTTCTTAATATATTAAAATGCAATTTCATTTTGGGATGTCAATCTTTGGAAGTGTATTATATTTATCAAAATTTATTACGTTTGTATTGTCGGTAAGTTGTTTGTATCTTCGACGGTTAAAACAGTTGCAAAATAATCATCTAATGTCTTCATCACGTGATTCGATTCGTCTCTAAGGATACCTCCGACACTCTCAAGGCGTCCGATAAATTCTCTAATTACCTTGCGATTATTTACATATCTACACAATCGTTTGGCCTCGTCATTTTATAATGACGTGAGTTCCTTTTCATAATTTCTTTTATCTGTTCTTATTTTGTGTTTGGGAAAGCAACCGCAATAAAATTATCAGCAGCTGATTAGATCTTTTAGAAGCTTCTAGGTTTATAGCGCACTACTTTGTTATATAAAATGAACACTGATAATCATTATATCTTTCCTCAACGTTTATAACGTTGAAGATGTCACCACAATTTAAAAGTCCTAAGTGGAAGCTAAAAAGAATTATAATTTGGGATGAAATCTCTCGTATTTAAAAAAAAAAATTAAAGCGCAATAGCAATGAGGCCAAATCACGAAGTAAGTATTAAGAGATCGGTATAAAAAGTAGTGAAGGGAGACGAAGCGAAAATAGTGGAAGATATATAACTACAGGTCCTCCTGCAGTCATTGGATCCCCAAAGAGCCACCTTTGCGGGCATTGAGTCCGAATGGATGAATAACCACGGATCTTAGGGTCGGGATGGTTTGCAGTTTCTCCAGGTTTCAGTCGTAGCAGAGGATTAGCCCTGCTACAAAGATACCCTCCATTACAGAGGTTAAATAAGATGTAGTAAGAATGAATAAATACACCCTTAGCCGATAATTTAAAGCACCTTTCATAGATTTATTATTTATCATATTTAATCAAAATTATCAGAATTTATCATATTATTCATAAATATGTATGATAATAATATGTATTCTGCTGATATGTTTGAATTACTTGATATTTTAATAAATGGTGTGTAATTAATAAATTGTATGTTCTCTAAAATCATAATTTTACTAATATTTCTTATGTTTCAGCTTAAATTTATAACTAGTGTGTATTCAATATCGTTCTAAATAAGTAATATTAACAAAACTAACGAATCTACAGAAACACAAAGAGCACAAATCTAACTTCTCCATAGCCAAGAGTTAGGCCAAGTAGAAATTACTAAAAAAAAATCAAATTTTCAAGATATGATCTTCCAACCAATACAAAACGATATCAAGAGACCAAGAGCTTTGCATCTATGAAGAGAATTGGTAAAAATCGTCCTACAACACCTTGGGTAGACAGATATATTATTTGGGCTTCGTTACAAATCGCGGAAAAGCAACTGAAAATGCTGGGGAGTTCAATAAAGTTTTAAGTTCAAAAATATTATCCAGAACAGTCCGAGAAACTGAACATGCTGGGGAGTTCAATAAAGTTTTAAGTTCAAAAATATTATCCAGAACAGTCCGAGAAACTGAACATGCTGGGGAGTTCAATAAAGTTTTAAGTTCAAAAATATTATCCAGAACAGTCCGAGCAACTGAACATGCAGGGGAGTTCAATAAAGCTTTAAGTTCAAAAATATTATCCAGAACAGTCCGAGAAACTGAACATGCTGGGGAGTTCAATAAAGTTTTAAGTTCAAAAATATTATCCAGAACAGTCCGAGAAACTGAACATGCTGGGGAGTTCAATAAAGTTTTAAGTTCAAAAATATTATCCAGAACTGTCCGAAAAACTGAACATGTTGGGGAGTTCAATAAAGTTTTAAGTTCAAAAATATTATCCAGAACAGTCCGAGAAACTGAACATGCTGGGGAGTTCAATAAAGTTTTAAGTTCAAAAATATTATCCAGAACAGTCCGAGAAACTGAACATGCTGGAGAGTTCAATAAAGTTTTAAGTTCAAAAATATTATCCAGAATAGTCCGAGCAACTGAACATGCAGGGGAGTTCAATAAAGCTTTAAGTTCAAAAATATTATCCAGAACTGTCCGAAAAACTGAACATGCTGGGGAGTTCAATAAAGTTTTAAGTTCAAAAATATTATCCAGAACTGTCCGAAAAACTGAACATGCTGGGGAGTTCAATAAAGTTTTAAGTTCAAAAATATTATCCAGAACTGTCCGAAAAACTGAACATGCTGGGGAGTTCAATCAAGTTTTAAGTTCAAAAATATTATCCAGAACAGTCCGAGAAACTGAACATGCTAGGGAGTTCAATAAAGCTTTGAATTCAAAAATATTATCCAGAACTGTCCGAAAAACTGAACATGCTGGGGAGTTCAATAAAGTTTTAAGTTCAGAAATATTATCCAGAACAGTCCGAGAAACTGAACATGCTGGGGAGTTCAATAAAGTTTTAAGTTCAAAAATATTATCCAGAACTGTCCGAAAAACTGAACATGCTGGGGAGTTCAATAAAGTTTTAAGTTCAAAAATATTATCCAAAACAGTCCGAGAAACTGAACATGCTGGGGAGTTCAATAAAGTTTTAAGTTCAAAAATATTATCCAAAACAGTCCGAGAAACTGAACATGCTGGGGAGTTCAATAAAGTTTTAAGTTCAAAAATATTATCCAAAACAGTCCGAGAAACTGAACATGCTGGGGAGTTCAATAAAGCTTTGAATTCAAAAATATTATCCAGAACTGTCCGAAAAACTGAACATGCTGGGGAGTTCAATAAAGTTTTAAGTTCAAAAATATTATCCAGAACTGTCCGAAAAACTGAACATGCTGGGGAGTTCAATAAAGTTTTAAGTTCAAAAATATTATCCAAAACAGTCCGAGAAACTGAACATGCTGGGGAGTTCAATAAAGTTTTAAGTTCAAAAATATTATCCAAAACAGTCCGAGAAACTGAACATGCTGGGGAGTTCAATAAAGTTTTAAGTTCAAAAATATTATCCAAAACAGTCCGAGAAACTGAACATGCTGGGGAGTTCAATAAAGCTTTGAATTCAAAAATATTATCCAGAACAGTCGGAAGGAGACTTAAAGATCAATGGCTAAAAGGCCGCAAGGCAAGAAAGAGCTATTGAATCTGAGGTCAATAGAAATAAATGTCTTCATTGAGCCAAAGTTCTCAAAATTGGATGGATAAAAATAATTATCGAGTATGTAACGAAAGACTATTTATTGCATTGTCGTTTTGCATGTAATTTATGTAATCCTATTTAAATATATCTTGGAAGAAAATGATTTAAAAATTGAACATTTTTGTAACAACTTCTCAGATTTTCAGCACTTCTGGGACTACCTTTGTGAGACGAAGTGTTGGCGAAGCATTTCACCCTGCTTAGTTGGTACCAATTATGAAGCATGAAGATGGTTCTGCCATGGTGTGGCTGCATGTCTTCCTAAGGGCCAGGATGCATGTTTTTCTGCAAGGGAGGAAATAATTCCCAGTTTATAACACCATGTTGTCACAAGTTTAAGAGCCATCTATCAAGAAATTGCATCCTTCAATACCATGAAATGAAGCTTTATTTCAGCAGGACAATTCCTTTCCCATACCATACGTCCAACTACACCAAAAATTGGTTTGGCGAAATGAGGATCACACATATGCAGTGGATACCACAGAACCTAAAATCTCAGACGTAATATCTACATATATTAATGTCTATCATCAATTCACTTTTATTTCTAGTTTCTGATGGGGATGGGTGGTATTTGCTTGAAAGAGCATATATGAATAAATAGATGAAGGTATTTTTATTGGCCTTGATATATGATGACTTGAATTTGTCCGAAATCTTCTTCTTCTTTCCCTACTCTCTCTTCTTCTGGTATAAAGGGGTGGCATTGCCAAGATAATTTTACTGGCGTTGATGCATGCCGACCTCACAGTGTGGAAGAAAGCTGATGATAGCTAGTGGCAATGTAGGAAAGTTAGTTCAACCTAACCTCCTTCATTATTTTCTTCTCGTCAACAATTGGCTTTATAGAATGTTAGGATCATCAGGTTTGAGGTCAGATCATGGAGGCCAATTCTTCTACACTCAATGCTTCTCTTGAGCTCTGCTGTCCTACATGCACCGAAAGCAGGGCTAATTCATACACCAGCGTTGCTGACTAAGAAGTAAGGATATGATTCCAATGCCAACAAACATGATAGCTTCAAATCTCGTGCCAAATAATTCAAATCAGGCTGATGGAATCTAAGATCATACGAGTTGAGTCATCTTCAATTTCAAAATCTCCATCATTGCTGTCACTGATTTCTTCATCATGATAGCAGATCTTCAAGAGATGGTAGTCGAATGAAAACTGGCACTGGGATTTCAGCTGTGAGGGATTGGACGTATATCTAATAGTAGACAATTAAATTTGATTTTATATTTGTTTTCTTTGTTATAAGCTGTAGTTTTAACTAAACAAAAATAAAAGTTTGTGCAATGAACCTTTGGCTCTAGCTAAATCATAGGTAAACCAAATGTCAACTTATAACGTGTTCCAGTACCGGGATAAGCAAGGTCGCTACCGTTTATCCCTTGCACTTGGGCGGAGTTCGAACATACAGACTTGTGAACTATCTGGCTTTTGGGAAGAAGTTGGCCTGCTCCATTGTATTTGACCCTCTTTATGGCTTGTCGCATGATCCTGCGCCGGAGAGGCGGGCCTTCCCCGAAGCCGGATTGTACTTCCTTCTTCTTCTTCTTGCATTTGTTCTATTTCTTAATTTTTGTGTTGTTTTTTCTTTGTTTATGTTTTTTAAAAGCTTTAAAGTAGCCTATTACTAGGCTGAAATTTGAATTACGGTGAGTTGTACCTTTTGAAGGCAGTCGTCAGATGGGCGCTGTTAAAAACAAGGTCTGCTGACCAAAGTCGTATGCTCTTACTTATTCTAATTTATGACTGTCGTAGAATTCTTTCTAATAAAAACCCTACTAACCTGACACCACTTTTATAATAGTGTGTCGTAGAATGCCCCCCCCCCTCCTTTTTGTTCTATTCTAAGAGTGCTAAGAGTGTCTAATATATATTGATATCTGAATATCTTAACGAACAGAGCCGTTCTGAAACACGTAAGGATATCGACTGAAACGCAAAATAATCCCAAAATAAACTTATATTTTAACTTTAACCATTGAATACACAACATCTAAACATTTACTACAGCAATACTCTGAATATTATCATAAACAAGAATTAATTAAATTAGTTTACCCACAAAAATTATTTAATTTCTCTACACACAACAATAATATAAGAATTAGGCTTACGGACTCATCTGGAGTTTAAAGAACCTCAGAAATGTTATTGACTCACGACGCGTGCCGACTTGCCAGATGTAGCTGGGCGATATAACACGGTCGTTTTGGCGAGGGTGGCAGCTGGGGGGGTCCACACGTTCTTCCGGGGGGGGAGTTCTTCAAGGACGAGAACAAATACAGTGCTTTATGTAACACCTAGGCAGTCGTGGTCTCTCTGGCGAGACGGAGTCGAACTTGGTTCTTAAATCGAGTTAACTTGGAGTGCGGTGTGACCACCGAGTAACGAGCTCGAAGAGGAGCTTTTCTCCTTCGTTACTTATTTCCTTATGGACGAGGACTGAACTCGGGGAGGGTCTTCTTCAAGTGCGAGTATACCAGAGGGGGGTTTTCTCTGACGAGAATAAGTTACTTAACGTTTGGTTCGGTAACCCGGAACTAGCTCGAGGATGAGCTTCTTCTTAGTTCCAGTCTTCTTCAAGGGCGAGTATAACGGAGGGGGATTTCTCTGACGAGAATAAGTTGAACTTGGTTCCTTACCAAGTTAACTTAGGAGTTCGGTGTGGCCACCGAGTAACGGGGTTTGAGGGGAAGCCTTTTCCTTCTTCTTTTCTTAATTCCTCAAGGACGAGGAATACCCCTGGTGTTTAAGGTGCACCAGGATATGAGGAGTCTCTCTGGCGAGAGTAAGTTGAACTTAACAAAGTTAACTTATCGTTTGGTTTGATAAACCGGGACTAGCTCGATGATGAGCTTCTTCTTAGCCCCTTAAGGTAGGTAGCTCTGCCTCTCTTGCAGGGTACTTCTTGGTCTGGCGAGCCAAGTACACTACCTCTCCAGTCTCGGTAGCTCGGTTTTGGATCCGAGGACTTCGTCACCTAGAGACTGACGTATACTACCTCGATTTTCCTCAGAGTTCCTCATTTATACCTCGTCACCCCACTGGGGGAGTGGTAAGGGGGAAGGGGCTTGAGGAAGGCCCCAGGAGAGTTCTTTTGGCCAACGGTTTTTCCCAGGAAGTCAAACATCGGCTCCTCGTTAGCCTTCGAGATTGGAAGAAACACGTCTCCAATTTCTTATTTGACGTGAAACTGGATCTCACTCTCCTGGGGGAGATCTTACATTTTGACCTTTAGGGTCTTTCATGGCACCAAGTTGTGCCACGCTGCGGTTACGCTTTTGACTCGCCAATGCCTGGGCCGGATGTCTTTGCGGGACCCACCTTGGGACTGCATCACGCGTGAACGGGGGGAGGGGGGGAGTGACTATTCCCCTACAATGACCTTACGACCATCAAAACTTTCAATAATTCCAGGACTAAAGAAAGGAGGATATTGTCATTATATCATTTGAAAGAGAATGTAAAACAACATAAGTGTTTTAAATTTCGTAGGAATCGGCCGAATAGTTATGAGGTAATTGCCAAATAACTCCCCAGCTAACCTTGGAAGATCTTTGGAAATTATATTATTCGAAATAAAATGTAAAAAAACATATAAGGGTTTCAAATGTTGTTAGAATCTGCCGAATAGTTACAATGTTATTACCAAAAAAACAAAAAACAAAACGGTGACCGACCGACCGCACGACATAGTGAGATGTAGAGTCACCCGCGACTAAAAACTTGATGTGATAGAAGAAAATTGACTTCAGTTATCAAATCAGCTTCCAATTTTAGTGTAAATCAAGTGAAAAATGGGACTCAACAGAAATTCGGTTACTAGCATTATTTTACAACAAACTTCATCATAAGTTATTTTTAATATCTTTAAATTATGTTTACTAATTTTTAACTATATTTAATTTTTTTTAACCATTTTTAAATTCCTTTATGTTTGTTGCTATTTTTGTCTCTGAATACAGGATGTTCGGGCTAAATTTGATGAATTTTATCTTCTTTTATTTAGGAAATCTGTGAACAGTGAACGGCGTTGAATAGCATACAGAGTACAGTTTTAGTTGAAAAAAAATTAGCTGACATGGAAGACTGGAAGCCATCTGAATAGTGGAAAAGAGTTTACCTGTATCATGATGATTCGCACCGGGTATCAAAATGCCAACACTATGATTGCTTTTCAACGATCTATGAACACTGTTAAGGCTATAAGATGAGATATGGACAAGTTGCAATGGAGACTACGAAGCCGAGGACAGGATAAAGGATCACAACAGGCATTTTGACTGCGTCTGTATACCTGAATTTATCGAATAACTGCAACAGAACGTGATGGAAGACCCGAGTAAGTGAATCCGGGCTATGGTTAGGAAGATGGGTGTTGTAGCCACCACTAAGAAGTTGTCTATGAATGAAAAATTGTCGCTATCACTCGTACAAGAAGACCAAACGACAGTGTCGAGGAATAGGCCGAGGGGGTGTTCGGAGTTTTCCCCGACTCTTATATATATATATATATATATATATATATATATCCTATTACCCCGAATGCGGAGGAGTCGTCGTACTACTCCTTATACTTCGTTCGGCCCGTGCCTTGAATGGGTTATTGACTCAGAGTGCTTAGAGGTTGGCTACGGAAGGATTGGAATGAACTTTGCTAGCAAGCAACCCGAAGGAAGTTAGATACACAACAATATGAAAATAAAGTTTTAATGAACGCTAAACAAGAAAAATATATATATGCAAATAAGGTGCTTTGAGAGACAAATTAATAAGTGAATCTCGGATATCTCACTTGGCTTGTAAATAACTATTCACTATGTAAATCCCTATACACTTGTAATGTTGGTAAGCTTCGCGTTGAAGTTGGGGAATGTGAAAGGGAAGGGTTACCTTGGAACCTGATGTTCGGGTGGCGCTGGTGAGTGAAGGTGGTAAGATAAGGGGTGGATACGATGAGGTAGGTTCTCCAGGGACCGACCTGATCCCACAATTCCGTCACGATTTTGATGGAGGAAGGCGCGGTGATGGGAGCTTCTTGTTAAACAGGGCTCCACGCTCATGAACTCCGAGGAATGTTGGGTTCTTCTGTGAAGGGGTGGGGGGGGGGGACCTACCGACGCGTAGGGTCACGGATAAAAGCCGGGAAGTAGTTTTCTTGCTTAGGGAACCAGAGTGAGGCTGTTTGTAGATTCCGCTCTGAACGTGAGTACGAGCTTGGGTGCGCACTGACTTGCAGACCAACGGGGTAAGGAGCTTTCCTAACTGGAACCGATCTCCTCTCTGAAGACTCAATGCTTCGAAGATTTACCACTACACTGATAGATGGCAATTCCCGCCCTGCCAGACGCTGTGCAAGCTCTACTACTGAGGGTTAAAAGAATTCATCTTTTATACTCGAAACTAGGGAGAAGTTCTCATGGCGCCGGAAGTAGATTAGATGTCAAGCTACTCCATTTCATCCTTTATAAACTTCCGGCAACCATCGAAAGGAAAGATGGGCTCTCATCTATCGATAACCAGTCGAGGAAGTGATTCGGTGGTTAGCTGAAATGGCCGGCGATTTCTTCCGGCGGGAGACCATCAGATATCGGGCCAGAAGGGAAAGGTTTGATAACCCGGCCCGCCCGGAAGGGAGGTGGGAAAAACTTGGGAGCATTATGCTATTCTCCTACAGACAGATTTTGTGAGCTAAAGGTATGGTAAATCGATTGACCATGTCAAAGAAGTTCCTGAACAAGCTGAAACATCATGCTAAGAAGGGGGCGATCTGGTTCTTCTGAGACAAAAATAACTTGATCCCAAGAGCTGGTGCCTAACATACAGAACAACAAGTGTCTTGTCAATAAATAATCCATGCGACCTTCCATGTATCATGATGACCAAGTTCGCCACAACTGTAATGGTCTTTGGGTTTCTACAGTAACGGTGATGCCATGCTGCTCCACATCTTTAACAAGGCTCTTAGGTAAAATTCATATCGGCTAGCTTGACCTGCTGGAGACTGTGGTCAAACCTTAGCTGGAGAGGGTTGCTACTGGAAGGCCACACCTCCAGAAAGAGTTATAAATGCTTGTCGGAAAATTTCTACGACTTGCCCAACCTCAATTTCTTGGATCTTAATTGCCTGGATTTTAATCCTATGGATGGGGCGTGGTTGAGAAGAAGACCAACAGATGTACCTGCAACATCGAGAACAAGCTAGTGGCCAAGATCAAGGAGGTGTTCGAAGATTTTCCCAGGGGCAGAGTGAAGAACGATGGCTACAAGATCCTCAGCCGTCTTCAGGCCGCGGTTGAAGTTGAGGACAGCTACTTTGATTAAACTATTATCTCCCAGCAATAATCTAGTTTTTCGATGCCTCTGAAATAAAAATCTCTGGATTTTGACTCGAAGAATTCGACTGACCAGGTTCTTAATTCCACATCAGTATTGAACGAAACGCCGCAGAATACTAGATATTGCTGTTTTTTTTTCTGTTATGCAAACTATCGAATGCAGCCCGAACACCATGACCTCATTGAATTTGTCTGCTACTCTTAAACCTTCTTATAATGCAATAAATACTTTAATTGTTTTTCTATATCAATTATTAAGGAAATTCAATGAGGATCCTAATCCAAGGAGTAACATTAACTTTCATATTTTTTAAACCATGAAGAATATTTGTAAACGAATTTAAAAGAAGGAGATAGGGAAATGGAGAAAAGCGAGTGCAAAAAGCTAATGAGAATAAGATTGTTGGGTGTTGTAGGAAAAGTATATTGTAAAATTCTTATTGACCGTGCAAAACGATAACAGAGGGATTTAAAGGGGATGACGTAGGTAGGGTTTGTGCAAATCAAGCGTTTGCATTCAAAAATTTGGTTGAGAAAGCATGGTATGAAAGATGTATGCCAGGTTCATGACTCAGGAAAAGAATATGATCATGCTGATAGAGAAGTATTATGGCAGGTTTTAACATTACGTGAAGTTGATGCTAAAGTGTTAGATAGTGTGAAAAGTGTTATCTCATCGGTAAGGAATGAAATAAGGTGAAAGCCGGAGTAAGTTGTTTGACGTAAATGCAGAAAAGAGTAAGGTAATGGTGTTTGGGGATGTTTAATATACATACATATATATGAAGGAAGTCCTGGAGTAAGTAAAAGTGGGGATCCTGAACACTGGTGTGATATATTGGATTGATGAATAAGTTCTTGCGGTTTTTGCAAATTTATTCATTACCATTAACAATTTTAGAAAAACTTCATTTTTAATTGATAACAATATGCAATTTAATCAATAATGTATTCTCCGTTGTTATTTACGACTTCTTCCCAACGTTCAACTAGTTTTTCGATGCCTCTGAAATAAAAATCTATGGATTTTGACTCGAAGAACTCGTCTAACCAGGTTCTTAATTCCACATCAGTATTGAACGAAACGCCGCACAAATTGTTGGAGAGCGATCGGAACAGATGGAAATCCAATGGAGCCAAGTCTGGCGAATATGAAGGATGCGGCCGGAATTCCCAATTAAGCGTTTGGATGGCGTCTTTTGTCATATTGGCCTTGTGAGGACGAGCATTGTCGTGTTGAAGAAGGACCCCATAACGTTGATGAGGTCACTTTTCACGAATAGCTTCGGTGAGTCGTTACATTTGTTGAACGTAGAGTTCTGCATTGAAAATCTCGTTGTTCGCAAGGAGCTCATAAAGAATGATGCCTTCACAATCCCACCTTGCTTTAATCGCGGAAGTGGGTTTTTATTGGGGCTAAGCCATTGTTTTCGATGGTTCATGTTGACATGAACACACCACTTTTCGTCGCCAGTGATGATGCGGTGAAGAAATCTGTCCTTATATCCACCAGTAGCCTTGTGATGAATAAGCAAACCTGCGGCAAACGTGGAGCGTTGAAGTTTGTTGCTTTCGCTCAAAGCGCGCAGAACCTATGCCCCGAGTTTTTTAACTTTCCCCATCGAATGAAGGTGATTCGCTACAGTTTTCTGATCACATGCCAATTGTACAGCCAATTTTCTAGTCGATTGACGAGGATTCTCATGAAGAAGGTCATTCAATCGATCTTCATCCAACTTAATGGGGCGACCAGAACGTTCTTCGTCATTAAGATTGAAATGACCGTTTTTGAAACGTGAAAACCACCATTGAGCTGTCCTTTCTGATAAAGCATTTTCACCCTACACAGCACAAATATCGCGACGAGCTTTGGCTGCGTTTGCATTGTTCCGTCTCGATTGAAAATGAATAACAACAAGTGTCGAAAATGCGCCTTTCTTTCAACTTGACATTCCATTTTGAGGGTACATAACCAAAATTAAATTAACACAACTTTTAAATAAACCGCAATCACTTATTACTCAACTTCAAGACGTAGCCTAAGCAAAAGCCTAATAGTCTACACTGTTAAGGGACGTAGCCTGACCGTTTCAAATTTTGTTCTCATTATTTATTATTGTTTCTTAATATGTGCACAAATCACGTCAACAAAACTTAAATCAACACAACATTAAAAAAAAACGCAACAACTTATTCCTCAACCTAATAGATGATGACAGGTGAGTGGTGGATGCTGTTTGTATTGGAATATACTGATTCATTAATGTTGGGGCCGAGAGAGAGTGAGAATTATAAATAATGCCTCAAGCGTGTGAGCTGGCATACCTAAATGGGGGAGGGTAGAAGTAAATGCAGACAAGCGTAGTGTGATGGTGTTGTAGAGTGAAAATACGTGTCGGGTTTTAATAAGGGTCCTTTGATATTGCACAATAATAGGTGCGATGTGTAAGCATCAAAGATGTATGGTGAATTATAGTGGTATAGGTGAGTCAGATTACCCAACACCTTTTCAAATGATATGAAAGTGTTAGGGAGAAGTAGATCGCTAGGGAATGCTGAGGGTTCAATGGGGTCAAGAGTTTGACGTGGGTTTCGAACCAGTGGTTCTTAACAGGCTTTTGTCCAAGCAAAGTCGATATAAATCGCGAATCCGACCCAGCAACAAACCATATCCAATGGGGTTGATTAACTGTAAATAAAAATATTTTAAAATTAATTATAAATTAGTAAAGGTACTTTAAAAATACTTAAAATATGATAACTTTTGTAGTAGAATAGTGCAATAGTTTTAAAAATAGTAATTTTTCAATTTAAATTACTTAAAAGCAGTTAAGTCATATTAATTATTATTGGATAAATTAGTGATACTTTTGATATTTGAATACCAAATTATAGTGACGTTCAAAATGGGATTAAAATGCAAAAATAAATTATCAACTAGCAGAAATAATTACAGAATTAATAAAAAACTTTTTAAAATAGTGAAAAACCCCAAATCTTTTGTAGCCATTTGAAAATATTTAGAAATTAATGAATTTATTTTGAATTTAAAGCTTAGCTTCAAATCGATATAAACAAAGGCCGTGTAAATCTTAGCGGTTTCGAGGTCTTTCTTCAGCTCTGATCTCACTTCATGGTGAAGGACGACCACTCCACTAATACACTACTGACCAACACAAAATTATCCTTCAACCCCCTAATTAGCGTAAAACTCGACTAGATGAACCCTCCAAAATAGACCAAACCAGCATATGGTTACCAGAACAAAACCCACCAAATCGGGTTCTTTTTTTTTATTTAATAACCGCAAGTCCAAAATGGAAGAAGGTGTCATTGAAAGATCCAACGGACGAAAATAATCTGAAGTTTCCAAATTGAATCCATCCATAAAATTATAACATAATACTCATTCATCCTAAACCACCTTATTATCGTGTGTGGTTGGCGCGGGTGAACACCAATAAAAAAACTACTACCAGCTGGTGGCTTTGAGCACAATGCCACCCACATCATTTTTGTCCCCGCCGAAGGCTATTCGTAGCAATGCAGCCTCTCACCCAGTCAGGGCACATGCTCAGGCAGAAGGCCCCCAAGCACCGCCACCCTTACAAAGCCCCTTCGTACACACCTATTATAATAATAATAAGCCATAAAAATAAATATGTTAAATTTTCCCACTGTGGGAAAAGTATCTTTATGCGACATACGACTGTATTGCGACTATCTATGTGTGAAATGACTGCTATTGACACTGAAACATAACCATAGTTAAAATAGGTTCCGATTCAACCAGCAAATGTTTTCATGGGTTTATTATATTATTCTGTAGATACGGGAACCAATTTAACCCTTTGGATGCTGCTGGTCTCTATATGGTCTCTCTCAGAAACAGCGATTGACTACTCCCGATCCAAATATGTGTTCTGCCTTCTCTCTTGCTCTATACCAAGTCAGTTCCTCTCTATGACAAATAGATATATGTTGACAGGTATTAAAGGAAAATTTTGAGTAGAAGATAATTTAATTATTTTTTTAAAAAACCTCTAACACTGAGAATAATGCCTTGAATTATAGTTGACGCGGTCAAAGTGTTAAAAGATATTACACTTTTTTCAGGCGCGAGGGAAGCAGATTTTGAAAGAAAATGACCTAACTTGGAGTTTTCATCTTTATTGAAATAATACTCTAAACCAACCTAAGCATCTTCCTCAGAAAATATTTTTAAAGAGGCTCATCAATTTGGTGACTTCGGATGAAATGAAAATGTATGGGAGAACCATAGCCAGATTATGGAAAAGAAGACACTACTTGTAGCATTATGTATCAATAAAATGTCTTTACTTTTTTATCGCCTAGAAAGTTCTTCAATTGCTTCTAATTTTCTGTATTTTCCCAAACGGCTCGAATCTGACCAACGTATAGTTTTATCCTAAACCATTAAGGCAAAAAAGAAGAAGAAAAAATCTCGAATTATATTGCCTTTTGGATGAAGTGAAATTTATGTATTCAGTAAGATTAAAAATAATAAAATTCCCTCGTTGACAGTCGTTACAAAATTCAAAAACACTAATAAAGTGAATGAAATTTGTTTGGTCAATGTATGATTCTATCTTAAACCATTAATTCACTTAAGAACAAAAAACAAAATATCCTAAAATTCTCGTCTTTGAGAGAAAATTAATGGAGTTCATTAAGACCAAATATAAAATGCCCGCTTTGACCTTCCTTACAAAAACCCTAACCATTACTAACATAGATGAAAATTATATTTTGAAGTTAAAATTAGGTCCGTTTTTACCTGCAGCGAAGCGCCAGGTTTAGGCGTCGCTTTTTTTTTTAAAGGAGTAAAACTCAATTGTACCCATTTAGAGCTATGAAATGACCCATGTGACCATGGGATATATGGTTATTCACCCTGGAGATTTCAAATCTGCCATGGGATTTGGCGCTGGGTGGCGCCATCTAGTGGCACAAGCCTCATTTAGCCATTCAAAGGCACTTGTAATTGATTTGAACCATGGGAAACCAGGTCATTGGAGGGAATTTCCTTCTTGTTTTTCAAAGACTGAAGATGACAAGGCCCTCCCCCCCCCCTCCCGTAAGGGGCGCGGCGATTTAACTTCCTGACGGCCGTGCTGACTGGACTTAGCGCCCCGTCCGGCCCCAGCTTAGCCTCTTCTTTCTTTCAGCACACTGAGCCTAAATAAGGATTGTGCATAAAACTATTAAATAAAAAAAAACGACGAGAAAATTCCCAGCCTTGGGCCCATTTTGAATTTAATTCATAACCTCTTTAACCATCTGTTACTCGAACATTACGGAAGAGAAAGCTGAAGGTGAACCTTGACAATGAAGTGTTACTTCGGCCAAGGCGATACAAGGAAGAAGAAAGAGTGGGGTTCCAAATGATGCTGAGTTTTAATTGTACAAACAAAACGGGAGGTTGTTAAAGGGTTTATAGAAGCGCAAATTCCCAAAGAGCGGGAGGAAGTAAAGGGTCAAGCATGAATAGAATGTTCATGATGTCACAACGCGGTATGTAATGAGAGTTTCGAAAGTACGAGAATATAGGTTGCATTTCTCTAGACCTAATTTCCTACTTTCTAGATGAAAATATCATCAGTTGCCTTCGGAATAGCAAAGGGCGGTAGGAGAGTTGCATGATCGCCGCCTCTTTAGCGTACGCGGACTATGAGGAAGGATCTTCAAAAAGTTCTCGGACAAACGGATGAACAAAGAACTAAGCATCAAAATTCGACTCCTTTTGTCTCACTGAGATAAACCCTTGCGACTTTGGTATAATGTTTATCAGCAAGAAGATATTTGGTTGATTACCAAAGAACACTTAACATTTTAAAAAAATGCTCCATTTGAGCAACAAATACTTTGATTTTAATGAATTTGTGGTAGATAAGTGGATTCTACGATACTTTGGAGCCTTGTCCGCATGAACCTTCCCGAAAACAATTGTGATTGTAACATTCTCGTTTCCTCCACAACTACAACAAAAACATTTTTGTTTCAATTATAACAAATTATGTCGTTCTTCCTTACTAATTCATCAAAAAACAACCTTTTTCTAAACATCATATCATAGTCGTAGAAGTTAATCCAGATAATCACTTATTTTCTATACACATAATAACATATTCTTAGGAGGTAATCAAGCAAACCATGTCATGTTTATGTATATAATAACATAGTCGTCTGAGGTAATACAACAAATAACTTCTTGTTATACACGTCTTAACAAATTTGTAGGCGGTAACACATTGAATCATTTGCAGTCTATACACATCCTAACATAATTGTAGGAGGTAATTTAATAAATCCTATCCAGTTTAAGAAAATTGTAACATACGAGGGGCGGTCAATAAGTTTTGCGAATCGGTAGGGCAAAACAGAGGAAGGAGAATGGCTGTTTGTGGGGGTGATAGAACAAGTTATGACAAGTCAGGACCTGCAGCCGCACGCTCCTACCTCCTCTATTTAAGAAGCAGTAGCTGATTGCAGATCGTTAGTCACAAATTTTTCAACAATGGAGAAGGTTGAGCACCGCGCAGTGATCAAATTTTTGATCAAGGAAGGCAAAAATTCAAAAGAGATCCATGAACGCATGGTTGTAGTGTACACGGACACCGCCCCTTCTTATGCAACCATTGCTCGTTGGAATAGGGAGTTTCGCCATGGTCGTGAGTCCCTTGAAGATGACCCCCATCTAGGACGCCCGTCAGACTTGACCAAGTGTTATCAACATCATTCACGACAATTTGGCCATGACCAAGGTCTCTGCCCGTTAGGTCCCTAGAAACCTCACGCCCCATGATCGACTTAAACGTCGTCAAAGTCCACAAGGCCAGAGTTGCAAAAGCTGCCCTGCGCGAGTGCGGATTCAAGGAGCTCAACCATTTCCCCTACAGTCCAGATCTGGCCCCTAGCGACTACTTTTTATTCCACCAGCTCAAGGCTGCACTGCGTGGACACCGGTTTGGGGACGATGAAGATGTCCTGCTCGCCGTCCAGGAGTGGATTGAACAGCAGTCGGGAGATTTCTGGTTGTCGGGAATTCGAAGCCTCAGGGACAAGTGGCGCAAGTGCATTGAAGTCGAAGGTAGTTATATTGAAAATTAGTAAAACACTTTTCCTCAGATATCGTTTCCTTATATCCGAATTGCCGAACTTATTGACCGCCCCTCGTATTATCATTAATTGTTTGATTGTTGTCAAACTGTTCATAGTGACAATTCCTTCAATATCACACCATAAACTAAAAATGAGCTTTTTGGATGAACTTGTAGCGGTATGTATAAATATTTCCCGTAAAAATGTAAATTTATATAGTTTCCGTCGGTTTATTGCCGCGCCACCACCATTCGGGTCGGCGTGAGTTACCCATCCACCCGCGACTCTCGGCCTGCGCGGCACACGTTTGGGAGGTACACAGGAGGGGGAGCGGCAGGGATAACCACGTGGCCCCCTCTCCCAGCAACAAGGCAGTCAACGCTTTGTTCCAGCGCCACCACCAAACAGGCCGGCGTGGGCTTTCCAACCACCCCCCACCCCTCAACAGCCTGGCACAAGTCAGGTCGAGATAGGGAAAGAGGACAGGCAGGGAGCGAGAGGCGGGACCAGCAGCTGCACAACCAGCAACTCTGCTCACACCTCCACCCAGCCACCCACCTCCTGTGTCCCCAAGCCACAGAGGAAGGGGGGGGGGTCTCACAGGCGTCGGGACCGCCGCGCCCGCCCCGTCGAGGAGCCGCCCACGGCACTTACCAATGCACAACCTCTGACAGAATCTCCACCTGGACCCTCTAGCTACGGCGAGGCACTCAACAAAGAGGGCAGAGCCATTGTAGACGTCATCCTCGTGTGTGTGGTGCGACTTGTGAAGAGGCTGCTCGACCGGCCGCAGGGCACCGCAGCTCCCAAAGAGCAAGACCTCGACGCACTCATCCGCTAAGAGGTACTCACCGCAGTCACAGGGGGTGCGCTCTAGCCCCCACCATCATCTCCAACGCCGAGGGGGCCCACCCAACACCCTCTCCACCCACTGCACTCCCACAACTAAGATGGAGGCACAGAGTGACAGCCCCGACCACCCAGCCCAAGCGCCGGTGCCCACGCTGAAGGTGCTGCAGTGGAATGTGCAGGGCCTCCGCCCCAAGAAACATCAGGTGCTGCAAGCTGTCTTCCAAGAATGACCTGGACCTGATTCTTCTACAGGAGACGCTCACACCCGCCGGCTTTGATGGGCGAAGAGCAGGCTACACCCTCCACTCGCTTCCGGCTGGTGACGGAAATGGGCGTTGCTGTGCAGCCCTCATACGGAGCACCATCCCGCAAAAGAGGATCACCGCACCCGTGTACTGTGGTGACGGAGTGGAGGTCCTGGCACTGGAGCTGCAGCTGGGGCCGCTCACTTTCACGGTATACAATATATACAGGAGCCAGCGGTACCCGCTGGATACTTGTGAGCTGCTCTCCCTCGCATCCCAATCCAGCCTCCTTGTAGCGGGCGACTTCAACGCCCACCACACCGTGCTGCACTCTGTGTCACCCACTAACGTGACCGGGCGCCACCTGGCCGACCTGCTCGTAGAAGTCCCTGACGTCCGACTACTGAACACCGGGGAGGCCACGCACGTCCATGGGGGGCGGCTCGAACTCACCCTGGTGTCGGGCGACCTACAGCCTGGCGCCACCTGGCAGTTCCAGTCTACCCTCACAAGCGACCATTACGGAACCCTTACCACCCTCACTGTGGCCCCACTAGTTCCTCCTCACCCGCCG
Organism: Ceratothoa steindachneri; assembly: GCA_963969495.1. Taxonomy (NCBI): domain Eukaryota; kingdom Metazoa; phylum Arthropoda; class Malacostraca; order Isopoda; family Cymothoidae; genus Ceratothoa; species Ceratothoa steindachneri. The sequence continues at coordinate 21,246,678 of OZ018323.1, forward strand.
CCCCAGTGGAACGTCTGGAGGGCGGATTGGGTAAATTTACAAGCCGCCCTGGATGAATGGTGTTCCAGATATGTGCCTCCTGCGGACCTGCACCTGCAGGAGAGGGACCTTACGGCGGCCATGTATAAGACAGCCTCTAACTGCCACCGGCAGCAGGACTGGTGGTTTTATAACGAGGAAGTCCGGGAGCACAATCACCGCGTAAACGTCCACAGGAGGCTGTACGAGAAGCGCCCGACCGCCATCAACCTGCAGCTCCTGCAGGACGTGGTAGCCCGTGCGCGACAGGTGTCCCTGAGCGCCAGGGATGCAAAGTGGCTGGAGTGGTGCGCCTCTTTCAGCCAACACACCTCCCTCGGCCAGCTGTGGGGGTGGTTCAGGAAGGCCTCAGGCGCTGCTCCGACCCGCCCAGCTGCCCACCCACGCCCACAGCAAGAGGCCGATCGCCTGGCGAACTGCTTTACAGCGAGGGGTTCCAGCGAGCAGCTCCCTCCCCACACCTGCTACTTCCAGCAGCATCTACGCCCACAGCGCAACGAAGAGGTCAGGGAGGCGGGGGCCAGCCGCACGCGACGAAACAGCCTTTCACGCTCGAGGAGCTGGCCAGGGTCAGCGTGGGAGTGACACAGCGGCGGGAGCCGACGGAGTGCGGTACTCCATGCTGGCGCACGCTGGTCACGCCGGGGACGCCGCGCTGCTAGCCCTTCTGAACGCGTCGTGGTTGGCAGGCCGGCTGCCGCGCTCCTGGAAGGACGCCGACATCCAGCCCATCCCCAAGCCGAAGGATCACACCACCTTCAGGCCAATCTCCCTCCTGAGCTGCACCGGAAAAACAGCGGAGAGGATGTGGTGCTGAGTCGCTTACAGTGAAGCGTGGGGAGCCTTCACCACCACGTGTTCGGCTACACCAGGGGAGTGAGCACGGCGGACTGCCTCATCACCCTCCTGGCTAACGCCAACAACCAGCCCACCATCGTAGTCTTCCTTGACCTCAAGAAGGCTTTCGAGCTGGCTAGCCCCGCGCCATACTAGCCGCCCTTGTGAGGAAGGGCATCCGAGGGAGACTGCTGGGTTGGCTCCAGGACTACCTTCACCAGCGCCGAGCCCGTGTAAAGTTCCAGGGTCACAAGTCTCTCTACCTCACCTTCGAGAACGGGATGCCCCAGGGCGGCATCCTCAGCGCGTTCCTCTTCAACGTGCTGATGGAGCAGCTGGTGGTGCTCCCCTATCGGGAAGGAACCATCCTCCTCAGCTACGCCGACGACCTGGCCCTCGTCGTCACTGGGCGCGGCGACAAGCTCGCGCGGGCCCAAGAAGCGCTGCACCTCATCACTGCCAATTGCGAAGAGCTGGGGCTCAATATATCGGCAGAGAAGTCCTAGGCCATGGCCATCAAGACTTCCAAACCTGCTGGCCAGCAGCTTCGCGTCCAAGGAGTCTGACTGGCCTGGACCGACTCCTACTAGTACCTCGGAGTGTGGATGTAAGGTCGGCTGTCACTCACCTGAGGGAGCGGACGCAGGCCCGGCTGAATGTTACGAAGGCCATGACGCGGCCGAGCGCTGGTGCAACCTTCCTCGTCCTTAGCCTCTACTACCTCCAGGCAGTGCGCTCCCTAGTGGACTACAGTGCACCGGTCCTTGTAGCGCTGCCTCGGCAGCAGCAACAGCGTCTGGAGGTGATGCAAAACACCACCCTGAGACCATGTTGGTGTACTTAGGTGGTACAGTGCCTGTGTCATACAGAGTGAGGCCAACCTATGCCTTGCACCGCCAGGGTGGATTGCATTGTGGCCTGTCGGGTGGCCAGAGTGCTTTAGCGCGACATGGAGGGTGTTGCGCAGAGGAGACTCCGAATGGCCGTGACGCAGGGCATCGACTGCCTGCGTAACAACAGGTGGCTCTTAAACGTCAGCCTAGCAACCAACACCCTCAACCAGGCAGAAAACTGGCTGTGGCGCAACCCTGACAACCCCAACCCCGGCTACGTTCCACCACCACCATGCGACGCTTCCCCCCCGCCGCCCACTTCATCGCCACACAGCTGCCCGCCAGCAAAGCGAACTGCCTCACCGAAGAGCTGCACCAGCACGCCTTCAGGGCCATGTTTAAGGCCCTGAGCTGCTTGACGCAGGCGTGGAGGACATCAGACCACTGCTCGACCCCCCAGACGGAGCTGGTAGCAATCCTGCACGCCCTCCAGCACGCTCTGCACCGCGGGGAAGCCACTGTAGTGGTAAACACGGACTCTCGGTCGGGACTACAGACGCTGCACCACGCCCACGCCCACGCCCATACCCTGGGCAACATCTACCTCACCACCACCATCCTGTGCACCCTGCAGGACCTGGCAGCTCATGGCAGGCGTGTCTGACTCCACTGGATTCCTAGCCACGTTGGCGTGCGCGGCAACGATGCTGCCGACGAGGCTGCCAAGCGAGCCTCCCACGACCCACCATCACCTCGACCGTGCGCCCCAGCCTGCAGCAGCTCAAGGTGCAGGCTAAACGCAGGGCCGCCCACAACGCCCATCAGCAGCCTTAAGAATGGGAAGCAACTAAGAGGCAAGCGGTGTGGTATGCTGCAGCCACAGTCTATCCTCCACTGAACTCATCCTTCCACAAGCTTAGAGCGAACGGCGTGCTGCTACAGCGTGTGAGGCCGGGCTACTCCACGCGGGAAGAGCTGCACGCCGACTTTGTGGCAGGGAAGTGTGAACACTGCGGTGACCGCTCCCGACGCCCACTGGTGCACTACCTCCTCTCCTGCCTAGCCAGCGCCAGCGTCAGGCCAGAGCCAGCGCCAGCCCCTCCCCCTGTAAGAGGCGCCCTACTGAGGGCGCGAGAGGCAAGAGCCACCCAAGTGGTCCGCCAAACCCCAACAAACGAGCTGCTGGAGGGGCTGAGAACAGCACCCGCTCCGCGCTGATAGCCGCCCGCGCCCAGCCGGGCGACGGGTGGTGAGGACCGCCGCCACCCACTTGCAGCAGATAAGACACGCGTGGGACGCTCCACCTCGTCTTACTGCACGCCAACACTGACGGGCTCCCCGCTTTGTGTAATGTGTACGCTTATATTACGTGTATTTATATATTATTGTATCATACTTTTACTGTATTTGTATTAGATTATTTTTGTATTTGTATTAGATTATGTATAAATGTACGCTATTGCACAATAAACCTATACAATCAAATAGGAATCAACGTTAATCAGCAGGTCGAATTTGTTCTTCGGGCAAGGGTATTCCACCCTTTCCACCTTCGAGTACCGAGGTTGCGCAATCTGCCTCCTCACCAATCTGTCCTCTTTTAACTCAAAATTTTCCGTCTCCTACTATAAACCTTCTTCTAAAGCTTGTTCCGGACTTCTCATTAAGCACTTCCCTATCGGTTCACTTAAACTGAGAGTCAGAAGTGCGGATAGTTTCTCCAGGAGCAAGTCGGCCACGAGCACTTCCCTCTTCTGTGCCCCCCCCCCCGATCATGAGAGGGGTATAGAGAGGAGAAGAAACCGCAAGCCGTACCTTTTCACCCCGTAAAAAAAGGTCCGAAAAGCCATGTGTGGTTTTAATTTTATTACAGCGCTACAAGTGGTGACCCCTGAAGTTACATGATTCGAATTTAACGGATTCAATACGGCGCCTCATAAAGCGTTTGATCATAACATTTCTTACGGCTTAACTGACTAAATACGGCGTGCTACTAGCACGTTCGCTCTTTAACTTCGGCTGCATTCAGAGAGCTTGTCGGACTAAATACGGCGTGCTATTAGCACGTTTGATCTCTAACTTTGGCTGCCTTCAGAGAGCCTAGCGGACTATAGTCGACGCAGCGAGAAATGGACGTTTGGGTGTGGCCGAATCGTTAACACGTGTTCCCACACTGTTGCCAAATCTCCACAGATCAGCTGCTCTCCTTCCTTTCCACCCTGTATCCCACCTTAATATCTGTCTCTGTCTTTCGTTCTCTCTCTCTATTTCTATCAAAATTGGTTTATTTCCGAAATTATTTAAATTTTTGTTCCACACCACCATTGAGGTAAAAATCTAGGCGCGTTTTTTGTATAAAGGTTTCCTCATTAAACGTGATTGTAGCAATTGGGCGGGCAGGGCAACGGAAGCGACCTGGAAAGGTCAATGATAATGGCAACATCGCACTGCCCCGCTGATATGCCACGTTTAATGGGGAAACCTTTATACAAAAAACGTGCCTAGATTTTTAGCTCTGGTGGTGTGGAACAAAAGTTAAAATAATTTCGGAAATACACCAATTTTGATAGAAATAGAGAAAGAGAACGAAAGACAGAGACAGATAATAAGGTGGGGAAACAGGGTGGAAAAGAAGGAGAGCAGCTGATCTGTGGAGATTTTGTAACAGTGTTGGGACACGTGTTTACGATTGGACCGCACCCAAACGTCCATTTCTCGCTGCATCGATTATAAATACGGAGTGATACCAGCATGTTCGCTCTCTAACTTCGGCTGCCTTCAGAGAGCCTAGCGGACTAAACACGGCGTGCTATTAGCGAGTTCGCTCTCTAACTTCGACTGACTTCAGAGAGCCTAGCGGACTAAACACGGCGTGCTATTAGCACGTTCGATCTCTAACATTGGCTGCCTTCAGAGAGCCTAGCGGACTAAATACGGAGTGATACCAACACGTTCGCTCTCTAAATTCAGAGAGCTTAGCGAACTAAACACGGCGTGGAATTAGCACGTTCGCTATCTAACTTCGGCTGCCCTTAGAGAGCCTAGCAGACTAAATACGGCGAGCATCAATAAAGTTCATTCGATCTCTCAGGCCTGTACCAACACTATGGTCTTCCGACGCTGCACTGTGGTTCATCTAGGCAGAATCACAATTCAATATAGCGAAATTTCATCCAGCAGGACGAAGTTTGACTACATCGTCAGTTCGCTACCATTGACGATTATTACTGTTATCACTGAGGTCATAGACAGTGGTTTCTTCGGCCTCCAGTTCGTCGCCGTATGAGGACTTGAAAATCACCTTCATATCAACAACGGCTGTATCGGAAGCCGAGCCTCTGCGACAACTCGCCTCGTAAGAGGAGCTCGAGGATTGGAAGCCTTCACAGTTGCTCCGTCACATGCAGCAACTTCTTGGTGCACAAGCGGCTGCCTTCGACAAGCGCTTCTTCCTACAGAAGCTCCAGCTCCCTCACTCCACGCAAAGCATCCTCCCTGCGATGGATTCCACGATAAGCGTGGACAAAGTGGCCGACACGGCTGATCGAATTGTCTAAACCTCCGCTCCGCAAGTGGTTTCTGTCTCCAGCCATTCGAATGAATGATTCACACGTTTGAAGGGACAAATTGAGGACGAAATAACGTTCAAAGTAACGATCAAGTTCTTCTATGTATTTTTACTATGCGAAGTTCGATGAAAACGCTCGCAAATGCGTTTCCTCCTGTTAACACAAATCGGAAAACTAGGTCGCTTCTAGCTGCTCCTGACCACAGACCCTTCGAGGAAACTCACTTTTCTTTTCGGGTTTACAAAAGACTTCTCCTATCCAAAACCTTTTTGCAGCAAATGGTACCAAAACCCCCGTTTACGGAACACAGCTGAAAACATTTTCTCTTGATCTCCATCGAAATTTTTAGTGAGTCTTCCTCGTAGCAGCGGTCCACAGACCCATCTTAGGCGCTGATTTTCTTAGGCACTTCAAATTTTCTGTCGACCTTAGCAAGAACTCCCTCGTGGATCAGGACACATAACTTCGTTCTCATGCTTGTATAAGCTCACAGGAATCTACCGCCATCTCGGCCGTCGTGCCGTCGACTTCGTTCAAGTGCCTCTTGAAAAAATTCCTCTAGTCCTTACTCCGATGGGCCAGCCATCAGAGGTCAAGGATAGCGTGACCCATCACATCCCATCACCGGACCTCCTATGTACGCCAAACTCCGACCACTTCTGCCGGAGGGATTGAAAAAAAGCGAAGGAAGAATTCCAGCACATGTTGGATCTTGGGATCATCAGACCTTCCAAAAGCAATTGGTTCTCAGCGCTTCACATTGTACCCGAGAGGACTGGATAATGTCACCCTTAGAGTGTCTTGTCGCCCTTAATGTCATTATTATTCCTGACAGGTATCTCTTTTCTCACATACAAGATTTTACGGCCAATCTACATGGGTGCACAATTTTCTCAAAGATTGATCTGGTGAAAGTTTTTCACCAGATTCTTGTTGAGCCGGCTGACGTTTGCAACTCTGCCACCATGACCTAATTTGGGTTGTTTGAGTGGCTGCCCATGCCTTTCGGCCTCCGCAATGCTGCCCAAACTTTGCAGCAAATAGATCGAAATCACTCTTGGATTACCCTAAGTTTTGTGTATATTGATAACCTTCTGATTGCCAGCTCTTTGGTTAAGGAACACCAGCTCCATGTCGAAACTCTGCTTTCTCGCCTTTAAGAATATGGCCTTCACATTCGTCTAGAAAAATGCTTTTTTTGTGTCCTAAAACTTGACTTCCTTGACACCATATTAGTGCGAACGGTGTTAGTACTACTGCAAAGAAGACAGAAACCAATACTACTTTTCCACGCCCTGACTATCAACGTAAGATCCGCCAGTTCCTTGGTATAGTCAACTTTTACCACAGATTTATCAATGACTTTGCAGCTATTTCAAAGTCCCTCAATATCCCCCTGTGACCAGCAAAACCTCCGTCAAGTGGACTGATTTACCAACTACCGTCCTCGAGAAATCAAATATAGCTTTGAAGTAAGCCGCCAGCCAGTCTTCATTTTCCTGTTCCTGATCCTGAAAACTATATAATTGGCGATGCATCAGATTTGGCGGTCAGCATAGTCTTGCAGCAGAGAATCGACAACGATTGGATCCCCATTGCTTTCTTCTCAAAGAAACTTCAACCAGCTGAGACTCGGTAGAGTGCGTTTCGCAGAGAACTTCTCGCCATTTATCTCAGCATCCGCCATTTTCGTCACATCGTCGAAGGAAGGGAATTTTACATTCTAACTGGTCATAAGCCTTTGACATTCATGTTCCGCTCAAATTCCACCAAGATTTCTCCATTTGCTCTTCGCCAGATGGAATTCATATCTCAATTCCCTTCCGACATTCGCTTCATCGAAGGCACCGACAACGTAGCAACCGATTTTCCTTTCAGAGTGGTGATTGCTTCTGTTGACCCTCCTCACCTCGATCTGAAGCTTCATCTGAAAGAACAAGCCATGACGCAGAACTGAATTCACACTCATTAATGACCCGTCTCAGCATTCCATTTCCCTCAAATTGGTGACTTATTTCAAATTCAGTCTTTCCCTGTGGTGTGATGTTTCGACTGACACTGTTCGAATTTATGTGCCTCCCACTCTCCGTCGGAATGTTTTTGCTAATTTTCTCCTCCTCTCCCATCCAGTTATACGCTCGACTCTCTGAATGGTCTCTCGGTCTTACATTTGACCGTCGATGAACAAAACCATCCGTCAGTGGCCTCACTGTTGTCCTCAGTGTCAGAGGTGCAAGGTTTCATTCAGTACACGTCCATTTTTCAACGGGCAAATTTTTGGCCCTTGGTTCTCGATTTGACCATGTCCACCTTGACATCGTCGGGCCATTATCTAACTTGAGTTACATCCTAACCTGTGTCGACCGCTCTACTAGGTGGCCCACAACCTTTCCGATGACGGACATCCCGGCAACTATTGTCGCTCGCTCTTGTGTCCGTGGATGGATTTCCTGCTTCGGACTCCCGTCAATTATTACGACGGACCTAGGACGTTAGTTCGAAGTCAGTTTATTCCGCCAGTTGGCCAACACCTTTGGTTCCCATGGCATTCGCACAGCGGCGTACAACTTTCAGGTGAATGGCTTAGTCGAGCGCCTCCACTGACAGCTGAAAACCGCTCTTATGCGTTACGAGGATGCCCATCACTGGACGGCAAACTTTCCTTTCCTCATGCTAGGTTTTCGCTCATCCTTCAAAGAAGATATACAGTCTACAGTTGCAGAAGCGGTATATGGGGCTCTTCTTCGTTTACCTGGTGACCTTCTTCAACCCACTTTAGTTTCGTCACCCGATCCTGCATCGTACATCTCCCAACTACCGATCCTCATGTCTTCTTTTCAGCCTGCTGCCAGTCGCAACGTAGTCTCTCCAAAACAATTCGTTTGCAATGAATTACAGAGCTCGAAAAGCGTCTTTGCCCGAAGTGATACTGTTGGCAAATCTTTGGTCTCTCCTTACACTGGCCCATTCAAGGTTCTTTCTCGGCGCGAGAAGACCATAACCATTGTGAAAGATGGCAAATCTGAAGCCGTTTCCCTTCGTACGTCAGCAGAGACGAAATGCTGCCAACTTCCAGATAGGGTAGTCGTTTGAATTTAAAAACTCGTCTCTAATACTTCCTCGCTTGGCGTAGGTATTGTGGCGTCATGTAGAAAATTTACTCGTAAAAATTTAAATTTATATAGTTTACCCTCTAAATAATATTTTTGTAATCTGACACTTTTACTAAAACTATTTAGCTACCCTTGAAATATTATCATTTTATTCAATAAATATATGGAATTCACATTTATTGTATTTAACATCATTTTTTTATTTCCTTAATCTTATATTTGTATATTATTCTATTACTAACTATTCTCATATTTTTATAAATAAAATAACCTACATATGTATTTTTAATAAGTCCTGGCCAAAGGATAGGGCCGGATTTTCCGACCTATATTACTTCCAGATCAGCAACCAAGCCTGACATAATCCTAACAAGTGAAGGCTTTCCATTCAACTACCATAGTGAGCCAGGTCAAGCAGTCCCTAGTGATCACGTAGCGATTCTCACCACAGATCTCTCGCACCAATCCAGCTCCCAGCCCCTCTCCGGAAAAACTACGCCCTGGCCAACTGGGATCGATACAAGCAACGACTCAGTGAATATGCGCCAACTGACCTCAGCACGGCGTCGTTAGAAGAGATAGACAGGGAGCTGGAAAGGATTACAACGTCCATACTAAATGCGGACCGCGAGAGCATACCCATAACAGGGTATAAAACACCTCCTCAGCCCAGATGGACAGATGAGATGAGAGATATCGCTCGCGTTCACAGGGAAGTGTACGAAGAAGTAAGACGGGAGGGTCCCAACCGGGAAAGGAGCTCGCTTCTTCGACGCCTAAGCTCAGAGCTTAGAGAGGCCATCAACCTCCAACAGGAGGAAATATGGAACAGTTTGATTGCCAAAGTCGACAGCGAACTCAGCCTGGCTAAGTTCTGGCGCCAAGTCAAGAACTTAAAGGGACTTGCCTCTAGACCTAAGGCTCGGATAAAGGAGAACGGAATCTACATAGAGAACCCGGTGGTTCTCGAGGACATGTTCAGGAACTTATGGAAAAACGTTTTTAAGATTACCCCTGAGGAAAATGACGAGTTCGACCAGGAATTCGAAGGCCAACTGATCGAAGAACTAAATCAGGAAATGCATCGCACGCACCCACTACATCAAGTCAACGAAGGCAGGGAGATGGCGGCCACGGACGTCCCATAACATCAGAGGAGGTCATGGCCACTGTAAAAGCCTTTTGACAAAAGGCACCAGGCTATACGGGTATCACTATAAACAACTTGGTTAATGCCTCACAGCAGATCAGTCAGGGAATCGTTAACATCTACAACGCTTCCCTGAACACGGGCTACTTCTCGGAAGGTTTCAAGATTGCTAAGGTGATCTTCATACCCAAGGGAGGTAAACCCATTGATCAACTGGTAAATTACAGGCCAATCGCCCTGCCTGAGATCGTTGCGAAAGTCTACGAGAGACTCCTAGCTGACAGGCTTCAAGAACAACTAGCCGAGCTGGGAGCCCACAACCCTCAGCAGCACGGGTTCCGCAAGGGACGAGGAACGGAAACAGCCCTCGCCCTCCTTGCGGAAAAACTCGCTTACAGTAAAGCTGAGAGGAGGTACGTAGACGTGGTGCTGCGAAATGTAAAGAAGGCCTTCGATAAGGTTTGGCTGAGAGGATTACAGTTCAAGATCCTCAACCTCCAGCTTAACCCACTCGTGGAAAGTGTCCTTTGCAACTATGTCTGTGATAGGAGAGTCCGAATTGCAATCAAGGGCTGCAAAGGACCTGAATTCGAACTCGAGGCGGGAGTTCCACAAGGCAGCTGTCTCAGCCCCTTTGATGTACCTAGTGTACACGATTGACCTGCCTGCTCCAGTGAGATACGATTCGATGTATCTGAAATACGCAGATGACATCGCCCAAATCGTCCTGAGTCCATTCAGGAACTCTGGAAGTCAGGCGAGGGCGACAGCTCTCGAAATTGAAAATATCAACCGATATGAGAAGAAGTGGAAAATTAAAACCAACCATCAGAAAGTTCACTATCATTCCAATGAACCGCCGGAAAGTAGACGACATCATCGTCAATAACGAAATCTATCCATACTCCAACGAGGGTAAAGTCCTGGGCTTACAACTCTTCAAAACGAGATACAAGACGCATATCAAAACCAGTCTCCCTAGCCAAAAGAGAGCTGAGGAAACTTGACCGTTTCCGAGGCTTCAGCGTGCCAAGCATCAAAAAGCTGTATATGGCCTTGGTACGCTCAGTCCTAGTGTACCCAGCCGTGATCACGCAGATGGCAAGCTGCACATCTCTCAGAATGATGCAGAGGGTGCAGAATAAAGCCACTCGGCTGATCACTGGCACGCAAAGGATCGACCGTATTCGGCAATCGGTTCTACACCAAAGAATCGGACTAAAGTCGATCAATACGGAGATCCAAAGGCTAGGGAGGAAGACTTGGGATAAAATAGACCGAGTGATACTCCCGACTCTGAACCTTAACCTATATATACGTGCGAACCGTAGACACGCAATAGGTAGAACTGCTCTGTTCCCTAGTAGTAGAACCTGCGCGAGAGAAGTGATACTACCTATGTACACATAGTAGTAGTGCACTACCTCCGATGTAATAGTGACAGCAAAAATTCAACAATTATAAACAAATATAAAGAGGCGAAGTGCCCACACTAAAGAACCCCCGCCCCCCAATATAAATATAGTATAAATTAAAAATTTAACTAACTTTAAATATAAAAGAGGCGAAGTGCCCAAACTAAATGATCGAAAAAATAATTAACATTTTAGAATAAAAAGAGGCGAAGTGCCCAATTCCCAATTCCCATTTGAAAGTAAAATCATGACAACTAAAAAACGATAAAAAGAGGCGAAGTGCCCAAATAAAAGAGATAAACTAAGACCCAAAACTTATGAGATTCAGCATAAAAGAAACCTTTGAAAGGCTTGAATGCTTCGACGGAAAATACAACTAATCAAATATATATATATATATATATATATATATTATAATGGAGGAAACTGGCTGTCAACGACAGTCAGCTACTTTAATAACGGTGGAAATTTTTAATATTAAAAAATACAAATAAGAAGAATGCTAGTGATGCCCTAACACCAGGGCAAACTAGAAAACATTTTCACACCTTTATATACCTACCACACAATTTCATCACTTTAACCTAATTTGAATTTGAATTTGAATTTAATAAGTCCCCAAAGCCAGGTTTGGTTTTAATTTTATTAGAACCCTACAAACTCCTCCTCTTTGTTGTTGAGAAATTCTGGTTTCTCGAGTTTAGCGTAATGATAAAATATCCACTTCTCATCAGAAGTAACAAGCCTGCCACAAAATGGTGATTGAAGGTGTCGTGAAAGCAATGAATCACAGCAAGCCACTCTGATTAATCAGTCATGTAGCAGGTGCGGTTCTGTTATTTCATATCTCAGAATCTGAAGTGAACTTTCTTATTAGTTCTAATCACATCACTTCACCCATCCAAAATTAATAAATTTCACTCAGATTTATGAAAAAGCACTCACCATGATTGTCAGTTAAACTACAATCTACAGGATATATGGTTACCTTACCACTGGTTCAACACTTTCACATTGCATCTGCCTGGGAAAAGTTATCCACACCCAGCAACTGTGGATTCAAAACACCAGTCTAACACTCTTAAAAAGAGGTTTCAATTGAGTATTTTAACTTCACTTTTTGCGATCCCAAGACATGGTAGTTCACCCACTCGTGAGGGCACGCTTTCTTAGACAATTGTCAGTACAAAATGAAATAGAATTTGTCATTAATTTAAAACAAATATCAACCATGGTATCTTGCGCAAAAAGTTTGTAAGAAGAGATATGTAAAGAAAGTGAGGACAATTGTTGAATTAAAAATGTGTGAAAGATATATAACCGCAGAACTTCCTCGAATTAGGGCCAGAAATAACGCAATCTGATATAAGTAAGCTGCAACATGTTGGACAACGCTACACAAGACACCCTTTTGCGGGGAACTGCAATGCACACGCAGTTGCGGTATGCGGTTACTATAGCAGGGGTTAGTTGCCTTGAGGCTGTATCGGGTATGGCGTTGTGACACGCTGCTCATCCTCCCAAGCAAGAGACTGTGGGTCGAAGGAACTGTTCTAAGTGCCTTTTTCACATTCACCTTTCTCTACCGTCGCATCAGGCAGGGATGTTCACCTAGCGTGGGAGAAGTTTTCGAATTTATTTTCTTTTACCGTTTGTCCTCTGCCATTATTTTCTATAACGCTCGATGGGAAAGTTAGGTCCCTCTCACCCTGCCTAGGGGGATCTGCGGCTATATATCTTCTACTTATTACAACTTCTTCCATCTTTCCCACGTTCCTTCCAGATATCTCCTTAGAAACTTTCTCTGAGTTGTCCTCGTTGATTTGAACCTCTTATTTTTAAGTAACAACCCCCTTCCTTTCCCCGCCTTTAATCTCTTTTTGGCCGTTCTCGCTATTTTTCCTGATGACCCTTGTACTGCAGAATTTAACCCCACATCATCAGTGATCGTCAACTTACGGTGTTTTCTTCCTTCTCCATTTTGGTCTCACTTCTGCTACACATCGGGAAGTATTACTGACTTCATCGCACTCAAAATTGATGTGCCATTGCTTTTGATTAGGACTGTTCATGTCTATCTCCACCCATGCCGTTCAAGCTTAATCAGAGACTATTCATGACATTTGTCTTGTTCCTCGCAACCGCTTACGTTTTAATGGCTGCAATCTGAACCTTTTTGCTTAATCTTTGTGAGGCTAAATTTGTTCATTCACTTATGCAAATTTTCTATCGTTATAAATGAATTATAAAAAAGTCGGGCTATTTCCTTCAATTTAGAGCAATTGTCATTCCATCGTTCCCATCTTTTTAATTAGATCAGATTCAATTCAATTTACAATACATTACCCTATTTTCGACTCAATTTCATCTTCTTATCCCATAATTCTCGCCATTTCCAGTATAATGTATTCAGGTACTCTAATCACATGCCATTTATACGTTATGCAGGGCTCTGCACCTGTACCCTTAACAATTACCGAATACCTACCTCACTATTTTTCCCCATTCATTTTCATATCTCTATTCTCTTACGCTCATTTGCAACCACATCAATCATTGACTTCACTCCATTCTCATATTCAGATATCAACACCAGATCAGTGACATACAACAAGGCTTTAGTGACCCATAAGTTATGTCTAAATCTTGTGTATACACTTCTCTCATTACACCCCTTCATAAGCACATTAGAATAAGAATAATAATAATAATAATAATAATAATAATAATAATAATAATAATAATAATAATAATAATAATAATAATAATAATAATAATAATAATATCAATAATGGAAACAAGAAGAAGCAGAAGCAAATAAGTGAATCATTTTATTACTGATCTCAATAAACTTTATTGAATTTCATTAAATGGAACAAAATGATAGGGGAAAAAAAACCCTTTAACAGAAGATAAAATCATAAGTTAATAAATTGTTTAGAAGATATTAGCTTAAATTTTAAAACCGAATAAAAGCAAAATGGGAAAACTAAACCAAGCCAATAGGTCAAATTGTAGGCCACTCCTGTGAATGTAAGTTTAAAAGTACCGATAAATTCCTTTTTTCCTATTTGCGATGTTGCCAAATAGTACTCTATTTTCGTTACGCATTAGGTTGAAAAATTAATTATAGAGATAAAAAAAAAAATAGAAGAAACCATTACTCGCAGAGTTAAGGAGGTATGACAGAAGAAAGTAAAGAAATTAAAGAAACTGAAGAGTTTATTATGGTGTAATTAATAAATGCGGGGAAACTACCGAAACACAAGGGATTTCTTCATTCTTACACCAGTGAAATCGTCATCGTGGATGAAGTGAAAGGAGATGGAAATTGACTTGGAAAGTTGAGACAATTAGGCCACTCGCGTTCGTATGAATAAGGAAACGATTTTAAGTTTTTCCTGAGCGGCAGTGTATAAGGAAAATATTAATACATATAATTAGTCGAGTGTATTTATACAAATATTACTTATGTGTATATTTTATTATCTATAGTGTTTAATAAATTATTTGTATTTGTGTGCTCTTTATAGACGGCCACTTTTCTGAATCGATTGAGCTGAAATTTGGCACAGAGGTAGGGTTGCCACAATTAGTCATGTCACACTTTCCGCGGAACTTCGCTGTGTTAATTTAATATATTATTTTTTGATGTGAGATGGGGTGTTTTTGGTTTATTTAGTTATAAATGAACTAAATAGTGGATTCACCCTTAAAATGAATTTTTTACGTTATTGCGCTATTTCAAGCAGTACTCTCTAAACTTTTTGTCACGGTTTTCTTTCAAAACAGCGTTGTCAAATTTCCCCCAATTTTTAATTTTTCGAACTTAATTAACTTTATATATTTATTTAATTTTTAATCATCGATATCAGAAAAATATTAACATTAACATTTGGATATTTTCATTTTTATCTCTATAATTAATTTTCCAACCTAACGCGTAACGAAAATAGAGTACTACTTGGCAACACAGCCAAACTCAAGTTACCCAAACTATTCGAGTATTTATATCACATATAAAAAAAGGGAGACTACATTGAGAACCCGGTGGTTCTCGAGGATATGTTCAGGAACTTCTGGAAAAACGTTTTCAGGATTACACCCGAGGAAAACGTTGAGTTCGACCAGGAATTCGAAGGCCAACTGATTGAACAACTAAATCAGGAAATGCATCGCACACACCCACTACAACAAGTCAACGAAGGCATGGAGATGGCGGGTCATGGACGTCCCATAACTTCAGAGGACGTCATGGCCACTGTAAAAGCCTTTCGACAAAAGGCACCAGGCTGGACGGGTATCACCAGAAACAACTTGGTTAACGCCCCACAGCAGATCATTCAGGGAATCGTTAATATCTACAACGCTTCCCTGAACACGGGCTACTTCCCGGAAGGTTTCAAGATTGCGAAGGTGATCTTCATACCCAAGGGAGGTAAACCCCCTGATCAACTGGTAAACTACAGGCCAATCGCCCTGCTGCAGTTCATTGAAAAAGTCTACGAGAGACTCCTAGCTGACAGGCTTCAAGAACAACTAGCCGAGCTGGGAGCCCACAACCCTCAGCAGCACGGGTTCCGCAAGGGACGAGGAACGGAAACAGCCCTCGCCCTCCTTGCGGAAAAAACTCGCTTACAGTAAAGCTGAGAGGCGGTACGTAGACGTGGTGCTGCGTAATGTAAAGAAGGCCTTCAATAAGGTTTGGCTGAGAGGATTACAGTACAAGATCCTCAACCTCCAGCTTAACCGACTCCTGGAAAGGATCCTTTGCAACTATATCTCCGATAGGAAAGCCCGAATTTCAATCGAGGGCTGCAAAGGACCCGAATTCGAACTCGAGGCGGGAGTGCAACAAGGCAGCTGTCTCAGCCCTCTGCTGTACCTCGTGTACACAATAGACCTGCCTGCTCCAGTGAGGTACGATTCGATTTATCTGCAATATGCAGACGACATCCCTTAAATCGTCCTGAGTCCATTCAGGAACTCTGGAAGCCAGGCGAGGGCGACAGCTGTCGAAATTGAAAATATCAATAGATATGAAAGAAAGTGGAAAATTAAAACCTACCGTCAGAAGTTCACGATCATTCCAATGAACCGCCGGAAAGTTGATGACGTTGTCGTCAATAACGAGAACTATCCGTACTCCAACGAGGGTAATGTCCTGGGCTTACGACTCTTCAAATCGGGATATAAGACGCACATGAATACCAGAGTCTCCCTAGCCAAACGAGAGCTGAAGAAACTTTACCGTTTCCGAGGCCTCAGCGTGCCTAACATCAAAAAGCTGTACATGGCTTTGGTACGCTCAGTCCTGGTGTACCCGGCCGTGATCACGCAGATGGCAAGCTGTACCTCTCTCAGAATGATGCAGAGAGTGCAGAATAAAGCCACGCTGCTGATTACAGGCACGCGAAGGATCGACCGTACTCGGCAATCGACTCTTCACCAAAGAATCGGTCTAAAGCCGATCAATACGGAGATCCAAAGGCTAGGGAGAAAGACATGGGACAAGATAGACCAAAATATACTCCCGAACATGAACCTGAATTTTAATATTCGTGCAAACCGGAGACGCGCTATAGGTAGAACTGCTCTGTTCCCAAGTAGTAGAACCTGCGCGAGAGAAGTGGTACTACCTATGTTTACGTAGTGTTAGTCCACTACTCTAAAGAACTATGATTTTAAAACTCAAAAGTTTGACAATTAGTCCAACCAAATCAACAACTTTAAATAACAATTGAAAAAAGAGGCGAAGTGCCCACATTAAAGTCCCCTCCCCTCCCCCCCCCAATATAAACATAGTAAGAATTAAAAAATTAAAACTAAATCTAAATATAAAAGAGGCGAAGTGCCCAATCTTAATAATCAAAATTTAAGAATAAAAAAAGGCGAAGTGCCCAATTCCCAATACCCATTTGATAACAAGATAACATAACAAAGTCAACAAAATTCAAACGATGAAAAGAGGCGAAATGCCCAAATTAAATAGATTACTGTAAACTCAAAATTGAGATTCATTCAGCCTGAAAAACAACCTTGAAAGGCTTGAATGCTTCGAAGGAGGAAATACCTATTACATAAATAAATATATATATATATTATAACGGAGGAAACTGGCTGTCAAAGACAGTCAGCTACTTTTTGACGGAGGAATTTTTATTTTTTAAACAAAACAAGAAGAATGCTAGTGATGCCCTAACACCAGGGCAAACTAGGAAACATATTCACACCTTTATATACCTACCACACAATTTCACCACTTTAACCTAATTTGTAATTTGTAATTTGATGGTTTTAGTCCTCATATCAAGCTATGTAGCTTCTCAAGCGGACGTCAGTGAGAGCGAGCCTTAACTCCCCACCGTGATGCCCAGTCACGGTGGTAACTTCCCTTAGTAAATAGTGTCAGCTTATAAAAAACCCGGAGGGAGATTCGAATTGTCCTCCCAACCATTGCGGGGCAAGTACGCTAACGAATAGTTAATTTTTAACTGACTTTTGTACGGAATATTTTGAAAATATGACATGACTAATTTGATCTCTGTGCATCTTTGAAAGATGAAAGTTATTAGATATGTTATTTTCTGTCATTCCCAACACATTATCCCCATAGTGGACTAAAATAATCTCAACTGTCTGCTGACTTTGCTAGATGGTGCCATCCTTTTACTTGCTTCCGCAGCGATAGGACTAGGGGGACCTAGATGAAGTCCATCCCTTGTCCTTCATCAGTGATGCTATGACCCTGTCTTGGGCTCTCCTGATGAAGGCCAAGGAGTTCCCCCCTCAGTGGAAAATAGTCGTTTTGTGGTGTCGCTCATGGGCGAGGAGCTCCTTGTATTTTTAAAGAAACATTATATATTATTTTTATTGAATGTCATAATCCATTAGCAGACATGAATGAAGAAATATCATTAATATTATTCTTTTTATCGTTATTATTTTTGAAGGACATAATACATAAACATGCATGGATGAAGAAATATTTATTAATATTATCATCTTTATTATTGTAGAACGTAATTATAATTTTATTGAGGCCTTGGTTTCCTGGAGGGGAGCGGGAGTGATTATCATGTCCTCTCTGACTTATAAGATAGATCTCTTTTTTTCGATGCACCTAAACCATGAAGGTACGTACACTAAAATGTACACATGTGCACTCTGGGTTCGCTGATCTATACAATATGTGAAATGACGTCATACGCCGTCATCACTCGACGTGCTCTAAGTGAACTGAAATATGGCACAGTTGTAAACTATGTAAGATGGTGGTTATAGGCAATGTTAGGCTCCGCCCCAACCCTCAACACATTGCCTCCTCAGGGGGACGAAATCATACCATGGGTCCGGCGGTCACAGGTGCAAAGCGAAATGAGCCTGAATTTGGCAAAGAGGTATGTACATCTCTTTGAGTAGATGGTTGAGGCTTTGGTATATTCCTTTAACAGTCAAACGCTGCCCTCTGGGGCACTAGGCCCTGGGAAAAGCTGGCTATTTTCTTTTGCTCTTACGGATTAAGTAATTCAATCGTGCGAAGCGCTGAAGTTCAATTATTCAATACCATTTAATGTTATGACTGGTGCCCAGTAGGGTAGCCGTAAGTAGCATCGGCTAAGTACCGAGGGAGGTAGCTTGGTTAGCGGGTAAATACCAAGCGTGTACCTACGGGTACCGCATAAGACACAGACGTGTGTCAGGTTGTAGCGTGTAAATACGGTGCAACTACCACTAATTATTTTGGAGGTACTGGGTACTTACCTGTTGACTACTGAAAGATTAACGGGGGTTGGGTGGGGGGGAGGGTTACGAAGCTAGGGACCGGGTAAGTGGTAGGCGATTATAATAAGCTTTTACTTATAGAGCGAGAGCGGTGTGTGTGTGTGTGTGTGTGTGTGTGTGTGTGTGTGTGTGTGTAAGAGAGAGAGAGAGAGAGAGAGAGAGAGAGAGAGAGAGAGAGAGAGAGAGAGAGGGAGAGAGGAGCTTTTGAGAAGGATGAGTCTGAAAGGGGATGTGAGATCAAGAAATAAATGTGTGGAAAATAAAGTAGATAAGAAATGGATGAGTAGATAAAGTCAAGAAATAAATTTGTACAAAATAGAGTAGATAAAAGAAATGATTCATTATCTAGATAAGGAAGGAAGATAGGATCAAGACATAGATTAGAAGATAACAGATAAGATAAGAGAAGTGAATGAATATGCAAATAAGAATAGTAGATAAATTTAATATATGGAGCAGTAGATAATAGAGTAGATAAGAAAAATGAATGAATTCCCAGAAAAGGACAGCTAATTTTATGAAATGAATGGCTGGATACCAGAGTAGATCAGAGGACTGAAAGCGATATGAATGGGTAGATAAGTATGGAAGGTAATATCAAGATTTGAGTAGATGATAATACAGTAGATATGAGGGATAAAGTATTGTATGAACAAATCTATTATAGATTATAATTAATGAGTGGATAGAAAAGAAGAGTAGATAATAGAAATGAACGAAAGGGTAGATTAGATTAATAAATTATAGAACAGTTAAAGAAATGAATTAGTATATGATATGAATGAATGAATGAGTAGATAAGATCAAGTAATGAATATTCAGATAACTGAAATAAATAAGTAGATAAGATCAAGTAATGAATAAGCAGATAACTGAAATGAATGAGTAGATACGATCAAGTAATGAATATGCAGATAACTGAAATGAATGAGTAGATAAGATCAAGTAATGAATATGCAGATAACTGAAGTGAATGAGTAGATAGGATCAAGTAATGAATATGTAGATAACTGAAATGAATGAGTAGATAAGATCAAGTAATGAATATGCAGATAACTGAAATGAATGAGTATATAAGATCAAGTAATGAATATGCAGATAACTGAAATGAATGAGTAGATAAGAGAAATGAATTAAACGGTAGGAAGATTAATAAATCATTGGGTAGATAATATAGTAGAAAGGATAAATGCATAGGTATATTATGCCAATAAATAAATGAATGGGTCGATAAGAATGGTAAATAAGATCAATAAAGGAATTGGTTAGATAATAAATTAGATAAGAGAAATAAATAAATTGGTAGATATGATTAAGAAATGAATTTTATGATAATATAAATGAATTAGTGGATGGGAGGGGGGTAAGCTCAAGAAATTAGAGTTGATAATAGAGTGTAGATGGGAGAAATGAATCTATTGGTATACAAAATGGCAGATGAGCTTAAGAAATAAATAGATAAATAATAGAGTAGATAAGATAAATGAATCGCTGGGTAGATAAGAAGTGTAGATATGGACAAAAATTGAATGTGTAAAAAATAGAGTAGTTAAGAAAAATTAATGAATGGGCAGATAAAAATGGTAGATTAGATCAACTTAATCACCCAACCAGACACCACTTCAAACAAACATACACAAACTACAACATAGTAAACTGGAAAAAAACTACACATCACATCGAACACAACCTCAGAACTTTATTTATTCCCATCTTAGACGCAGCAGTCAGCCAGTTCACTCACATCATAATCAAACATATCACGAATAAGACGAACAAGGTACAGCCTCTCACATTACGCTGGATACAGCATATCTCATTAAACATAGAAATACACTGAAATAGATAAGATCACCAACACAAAACACAGTACAAATAATACTGTATCTAAATACCGTGAATAAGTGACCTAATCAAACACAAAAGTAAAAAAGAACGTGAAAATATTATGTATAAGATGTAAACCACCAAGCCAATACGACCCACATTTGGAAAACACTAAAAGATACACAATAATAGGAACATTCTCCTCCTAAACAAAATTCTTGCAAAACGAAAAAATCCTTCAACCAAACAGCACTACAATACCCTTATGAAACAATACTCCAAGCTCAGCTACAAAAGACCATCCTCATAAGCAGAAACATAATAAATAACACAAACACCTAGCTATAAAAGTCCTAACAAATATCTTCAACAACTCCTGGATACAAAACTCTATCCTTAATATGTGAAAAAAACTAACATTGTATACATTCTTGTAGGTGATGAAAAGAATTTTATAGTGGGTACGGAAGCGAATAGGTAACCACTATAGCTACTCTAACAGAGGCATCGAAGGAGGAGCCTGGCAGCATAGTTTTGAACTAGTTGTAGGAGACAAAGTGACGAAGAAGAGGGATTCACTAGAAGAGAATCGCAGTAGTCTAAGCGTGAGGTGACGAAGGCATGAATAGCAGTCTCAAAGGCTTCGTCGATTAAAATGTGATCGAACACGTGAGAAGTTTCGGAGGAAGCCGAGGGAAGACTTATAGATACGATGGATGTGCGGTTTAAACGAGAGTTGCTCGTCGAAAATAACACCAAAATTCCTGAGGATATCAGAGAAGGCGACATTGGTTTCCCCAAGGTTAAGGGAGGGGAAGAGAGCTTTAGATTTCTCCACCATCGAAACAGTACCAACAAGGAGAACTTCAGTTTTATCGTGGTTAAGTTTGAGAAACTTGGCAGATAGAAATTCATTTCTGGAAGTGTAGGCTGAAAGGAGCTTGGTAATTGATTGAGAGAAGGACACAGGGAATGAGGAAAGGTATATCTGAGTGTCATTAGCATAGAGGGGGAAGAAGAGGCCCAAATCGCGAAAAAGGGAGCCAAGAGGAAGTAATTAGATGTGAAAGAGTAGGGGACCAAAGACTGAAGCACCCAAAAATGAATGGACGCAGGCTCGGAGGAGAGGTTATCGAGCGCGAGCGACTGAGTGCGGGAGGAGAGGTATGAGCGGAACCAATCAAGTGCAGTGCCCGAGAGATCAATGAAAGTGTGAATACGATCAAGGAGGACAGTGTGGTCGATGGTATCGAAAGCATAGGAGAGGTCTAAGAGGACTAGAATGGACGTACACTCCCTATCGGCTATTCTACGCAAACCTTCTGAAACATTAAGAAGAGCGGTTTTAGCAGTGTTTTGTTTTGAACCCCGACTGTACATTTTATCGATATTGCAGTTAGAGAAATATGGTCATTAAGGCGAGAGATAACCACTCTCTCGAATACCTTAGAGAGGAATGGAAGCTGTAAGATAGGACGATAGCTAGATGGTTAAGAGGGGTTAAGGTGTGTTTTTCTAAGGAAAGGTCAAATTGAGGCATGTTTGAAGGAAGAAGGAACCACCCCTGTAGAAAGTGGTGTTAATGAGATGAAGAATCAGTGGGAGGACAGCAGGGAGAATTTGGTGAAGGAGTTTGGGCGGAAAAACGTCATTAGGGGATCTAGATTTGTTAGAGCATGAGATCAGCGCAATTACTTCCTCAGAGGACGCCCGAGTGAGGACGTTAAGCGGCAATGCCTCGCGCGCTGATTTTAATTTAGAAGAATAAGTCGAAGTAGCAAGGCGATAGGAAAGTGAGAGGGAGGTCGTGTCCTGCCTACGGGAGCGTGCTTTACGAAGGGGTCGTTTATGAGCACGTAAGGACCTCCTTGAACGAAGGAATTCCATGGTGAACCAAGGGGCGGGTGATGGCGGTTTGAATAAGGAGTGATAAGGGGGGGCGTTCGCATCCCTACGCTATCTAAACCATTAGAGAAAGGCTTTTGAACCAACCGTTTGGGGGTTAAGGATGGTGACTCAGTCGATGAGCGTCGTGGTTCTTATAGCAAAGAGTGCTTGACCACACATGTTCGAATCCAACTCCTTTATTCCCTTTTATATAGCGGTTAAAATAGTTTCCCTATTTTCTCTATTTCTAAATAATCCCATTTTTTAAGCTTTCTATGGCTTACGTAATCCATTATACAGAGTTTTATCAGATTGTGATACTAGTTTTCCTTTCATTTGGGTTATTAACTACATCCATTGTATATCACGTGTCATGTGATTTTCCATTATTATATAAAAAAAAAACTCCGTGCCCCCTCCTACTAGGAAAACATTTGCCTCTCACTGGCTCAAAAACCTACACTTCGTTAATCAAAAGGCTCCTAGGAACCGACCTTTTTGGGGGGTTGAGGATGGTTATCTCAGACGATGAGCGTCGTGTTTCTAATAGCGGTTGAAAGAGTTTCATTATTTTCTCCGTTTCTGAAAATCCAATTTTCTTTCTTAAGCTTTCTATGGTTATGTAATCGTTTTCACAGAGATTTACCGGGTTGTGATGCCGGTTTTCCTTTCAATTTGGCTATTACCTACATATTCAGATGAATTTACAATTTCATCCCATCTCAACAATATAGGCAGAGCCAAAGAACACACAAATATATATCACAATATATAAGTCTCATTCTGAGTCAGATTATTGGGACTATGGACGGATGAATTGAGGGCGATGAACGGAATCATGATGCTAATAATAAACAAATCAGAATGAGAATAATAAAGAATGAATAATAATAATAATTATAATAATGGGAATGTTTTAGCCCGTCTATTTATACCAACTCCAATTAAGGGGGCGTGACTTCTCTTCTCTTAATATGGACGCGGGGCGGAGCTTATAAGGTCAGAAGTATGCGCGTGTGCTCTCTACCTATGCTACTGGGTGGAGTCAAGGGTGTGTGCATGTTCAGTGTAGGCACGTGTGCACCTGACCGGGCACACATGACCGGGCTTATCAAGCCGACATCCATGGCAAGATTGATTTCTTCGTTTCCCAGGTTAATGTAAACTTTGGCTAGTCAGATCAGACTCCGTTATATGTGTATCCAGTTGTTTTGCACACACAAACATACACGACCGACAAAAGGGAAACTACCATTCTGGGTGGATCTGCACTCCGAGGAATTTTGTACCAAAGAGAAAGGCGCAGGGGGGGGGGATATGATCTTCGAGCTTGATTGCTTTTCAACAGCACGCTTGGGTTTGCACTTGGCCGATTAGTACTCGGCCTGCATTAAGCTTTGAAGGAAAATACAACCTGTCTTCTAACAATTACTGCTAGCCTCGAAAGGAGGGATGGAGAGAATATTTCGCCGCGAGAAGCTGAGTTGAAAACAGCAGTGTAGGACTCTCCATGTTCCTAGTTCTTATTTTTTTTTTATTTAATTTTCTTGTTTTCAGGCTCTTAGGGTAAGGCAGGCCGAGATAAAGAATTCTGTGTCGTGTCTTTTTTGGCAAAATACTAATCTTACCCAGACCAACGCTTAACTATTTATACGGGTTAGCCAGAAGTGAATGTTACCGAGGCGCCGAAAGTGGATTTTACTTTATCTATATAGAGGCGCCGGGAGTGAATTTAGACCTTCACGCCATATCGCGGAGACTCTCGTTGTTAAAATTACGCTCGCTATAGGGCGTCTTATCAAACGGAAGTTACCTGAAAAAAGAAGCCAATCGCAAGTTCTTTCCGTCCTACCCGTCTCTCTTTCT
This sequence comes from Ceratothoa steindachneri, assembly GCA_963969495.1. Lineage (NCBI taxonomy): Eukaryota > Metazoa > Arthropoda > Malacostraca > Isopoda > Cymothoidae > Ceratothoa > Ceratothoa steindachneri. The sequence continues at coordinate 21,270,999 of OZ018323.1, forward strand.
TTTTTTTTCTCTCTCTCTCTCTCTCTATCTCTGATCTCCATTTTTCTCATCTTTGAGAGTGTGCACTATATCTTTCTGGCAAGCGATTCCAATGTTTAAGCACTTTGTAAGGGAATTTATTGTAGCTAAGTTAGAGTCACGACGTCCTTCTTGTAGCTTGTCTCCATTTTTAGTTATTAAGCTCTAAAGATGAATTCGATTTGACATTGCCAAAGCCAATTAATATTATAAAATTTGGAATCATTTCACCATTGAATCTACGTGTCTTTCGTGATTGAAAATCAACCATCTTCTACCTATCATCATAAGATATTTGTCTAATCCGGGTACGATCTTGATTGGTCGGTGCTGTATCATTTTAAGCATTTCTATTACTTCTGGCAATTTGCACTTCATTTTCCAAATGCGCCTTGCAATGGATTTGTACAATGGGAGAATTATCTCTTTCGACTTGTAGAAAAAACTTGATGGATAAAACCTAAGACTTTTTTTTACCTTTTTACCCCTCCACTCATTGTTTTGAAAAGTTTAAGTCGTTGTTAATGGACTTCTCTAAATATCCTTTTCAGTGTCCACCTTAAACAAAAGATATTCCTGACATGGTATAGTTAAATTTGATGTTTTGTGTTTCTATATGCAAGACATTCATATTAATTCGTTTCCCTTTAAAAGCTTTAGCATATTTGTTAGGATTTTTTTATTTTCACTATCTGTAATTCTATTCAAGATGTTTAAGTACCAAAATATGTTGTCAAATACTTTTGCAAACTTAGCTAATTTTGCGCATTTAATTAACCACTCCACTGTGTGGTGAGAGCTGTTTGATTTTTCTCGGTCAGAAACTGTAACGACTTTTTCATCCAGTTTCATACCATTGGCCTAAACTGCAGTTTGATCTACTGCTCTACATCTTTCACGCATTTCCCCTTCCCACATCTTTGCAAATTTCTGCATAGAGCTCGTTTTACAAAGTTTCTTCTGATGGAGATACACTCGTTGGTTCTCGCTTTTTAGTTTAAATAAGTAATAATAATGTTTTGTTTGGGGTGGTAACCACCTCATACTCTTGCCATGGCAATCGGTTTGTGGCGGGGTAAGGATGTTTCTTCTGTGTTGATATATGGTAGAATGGCGTTGAAAAGGTAATTTGAACCCCGAGATGAGATTCCATAATGTGTGTGCGCGTGTTCGTGGATTTTTTGTGTGGTAATGGAGGCCTGATTACTAGGTGGAGGGATTCCTTGAACTATCCTGGTGTAGCAGGACTATGTAGCTTCGCGCATGTTTCGTTGAGGATGGTGTGTCTTGTATGCAGTGGCAGGGGTGTCTCGGGTTTCGTGTACTCTGGAGAAATTGCGTCTCGCAGAGGTCTTGGTAACGTTGGCCCTGTTTGAATTCGTGGCGATGACTTCGTGTCTGTTTAGCAGGGCGCTGTGTGGTGGATATGAATGAAGTTAGTGACCTCGGGACTCGAAAGGGAGATTAAACGGAAATGGGAAATTTGAGAATGCACATACAGCTGGACGACCAGAAAGCATTACTGATGCATTGAATTAGGTCGACTTCAGGTGGTAGATGATTACTGTAGATGATTACAAGTGATGATTACAAGTGGATAAAACTATTTATGCGATTCTGTTCCAAATCGTAAAACTGTATGAATGCTTGAAATTTATCTACAGAGAGAACACAAACAGTCCAGTCTTTTGGAGCCACATTTATAATACTAAAGCGAAATTGTTTTGAGTTTGTCTGTAATTAAATCCAAAGAAACCGGCGCGTACTAACCCAAAATTTAGGGAAATAGGGTTCACTTGAAATTACAAAAGAAACAATGAAACCAATGCTTTAAAATTTAGCTGTTATCGAGTTAACCCTCTTTATATAGTGACATCAAATTTATAACATTATATGGTAATAATTTAATATGCAGGAATCTTTTTTTAACCTAATCTTTCTAAAACTTGCTCTTTATTTGTAATTCATTTAATTTCTTGAAACAGCTATAAAGAACCGTTTCACTTATTAATTTCAATTATCTAATTTTTTTAGTGAAATTTTTGATATTACTTTTATGAGAAATTAAATTGACTTTCCCTTTATTCGCAATAAAAACCGAAAAAAAAAATGTAAATAAAATAATTAAATTATCCAAAATTAATCTTCATTTCGGTGTAAAATCAAAATCAATATGAATTCTTCCTAATCTCGGAATAATTACTGAATCAAAACATCAACAACGTTAATTTTATACCCCAAAACCCGATGAAATTTATTTACTCTAGAAAAAGGAATTTGAATGGGTAGAACTACCATCCATTCATTGGTTACCCGACCCAGCCAATTCATTAGCGAGTGAACTTTCACTCTCGCTTTAGATGGCGTCGATGTCGAAATCCCTGTCATTTAATTAACCACTTTGTAATTTGATCAATATCGATTGAGTGTAGGATTTTAGCCATAAGTGCTCTTAGTTTACTTCATATATTTGTTGGGTCGTCTGCAAATTTAGCTAGGTATGGTGGTGACTTAATATCAGTATCATTGACATAAATAATAAAGAGTTGGGCTACTAGAAGGAACCTTTTGGGACACCAGCTTTCAAGTAGGGCTATTCTAATGACGCCGTTAATTGAAGTTCAGTGATTCTTTTCTCCTAAAGGCACTCCTTTGTTTTCTTTGGATTAACCAATTGTTTCTTTTGTGGTTAATTGCATTTTGTTGTTTCATTTATGGTAACCAAATCTCCTCTATATAATGAATATTCTGTGAGGCTATGGAATACCATGGTGCAGAACATCCATTCGTCATTGGTTGAAGATGAGCAGTATTGAATATAACTAGTTGCTGGATGTGAAAGCGAATTCGGGTTAACTTTACCTGGATGTCAGCATTAAAAGTGCAGATGGACACGGAAGAAGGTGTTAATTAATGGTAAAACAAAAAAAATAACCTTCTTTTAGTGTCGCTAGTGGTCAAAAGGGGATCGACCCTATGGGTAGAATAGGAAGGTCGTTCCTTGATAGGAGGGATTCAAATGATGCAAAAGGGGGAAGAATGCTCTTTCGAAGCTGTAGGCAGCCGCTTGTTAAAATAAAAATATGAGTCCATAAGGAAGGATCTCCACCGTTTAACACTATTTTTTATTTATTTAATCTATTTGATGACCTTTCTCTCTCCCCCCTCCATATATCCTTTCTTCTCTCCCTATTTTTCTTTACCCTCCGTCTCTCTCTTTCGCGCTCTCTCTCTCTCAATCCATTCATCCTTTCCTTCTTCTATCTCTAAAACACACACACACACAATCTCTTTATTGTGGCTGCGGGCAGAGATGTGTGTGTGAAGAGAGAGGGAGGAAATGAAGGGCTCTCGGAGCTGATTTGAAATTAGGGTAATGGTCGATAATCCTTTCTTTTCTTCGGCTTCGAAAGCGACGAGGCATGACCAAGGTCGGAGGAGAAAGGAGTTGAGGGGCCCTCACTTGAGAGAGAAAAAAACAAGGCGCCTGCTCTCACTTATTCTGATTTATGACCTTACGACCTACGAAACTTTCAATAATTACCGAACTAACCATTGGAGGACCTTGGCATTTTTTTTTTCGACGAAAGAGAATGTAAAACAACATAAGGGTTTCAAATTTCGTTAGAATCGATTGAAAAGTTACAATGTTATTACCAAAAGAAAAAAGAGCAAAACGGGGATCGACCGACGGACCGACATAGTGAGATATAGAGTCGCACGCGACTAAAAAGATATATATATATATATATATATATATATATATATATATATATATATATATATATATATATTAAAATATATATATATAACCTTAGCCAAAAATTATGAGCCAGGTATGAAAAAGTGAAGAATATGATTGAAACTCATTTGTTCCATACTTTAAATAATAAAAATAAACATTTTTGCGTATATTCTATCAATAATTAATATTTGATGTGGCCTCCTTTTGCTTTTATAACCGCTTTTATGCGTTTTTGCATATTGTGCATAAGTGGTTGGGGCAACCTTCTGCTATTCAATGTGTGATACTAACGTTTATTCGTATTTTTTCAGTGATTATCTTATTGTTAACTTACAAGTGGTAATTTTTTGGTTAAAAATGTCTCCGAAGAAACATTCCTGAAGCTCAAAGCTTAAATCATTGCATTGTCCAGAGAAGGATTATCCCAAGTCAAAATTGCAGGAAAATTGAAATTCTCGAGAAACGGTGTCCAAACAACCATGAAAAGGTACAATAAGACCAATGCTTTCAAAAACCGTGATGGTCAAGGTCGCAAAATGTGTACAACTCCGAGGGAAGAGAAGTTGCTGAAAAGGACATCTCGGGCCGATAAAAAAAACCTCTTCTGATGTAGCTGCTGAGTTTCGGGCAGCAACAAACAAAGAGATATCAAGACGCATAGTGAGAAGAAGGTTATTATAAGCTGGGCTCAAAGGATGTAAGGGTAGAAAGAAACTGTGGCTGTCTCAGGTGAACAGGAAGAAGCGATTGTCTGAGCAAAAGAGCATGAAGATTGAACTGATGATGATTGTGCTAAAGTTGTTTGTGCTAAAGTTGTTTGGTCTAATCAAAGCAACTTTCAGGTAGATTTTTCACATTAGTTTCCACCAATTTATTACGATTGTACACCTTTTTATTTAGTACCAAAATTGCTATTGGAAACCAAAAATGATCAGTAAAATTTGTATGTCTCCTTAGATCTTTGGAACCCCTGGAGCTGTTTATGTTCGTAGAAGAGTTGGGGAAGTTTATGATCCGAGATGTGTTGTCTCAACATTCAAATTTGGAGGTGGCAGTGTAATGGTTTGAGGCTGCATGTCGTCTTCAGGTCTAGGATTGTTGTTTACTTGTGAGGGCAGAATAAATTTCAACACTTACACCAGCATTTTAGACCAGGTTTATCAACCTTCCATAGGTAAAATTTTCAATGATGACATACCAGATGGTGTAATCTTGCAACAAGACAATGCTCCATGCCACACATTTACTTTCAAAGGGTTGGTTTGGAAAGAAAGGAGTGACGTTGATGGAATGGACCTTAACCCCATTGAACATTTGTGGTCATACTTGCGCTCAAGAGTAAGGGTGCACAAATGTCCCTCAAAAAGTGAATTAACAGCCAAAATTCATGAAGAGTAGCAAAAAATTGAGCCAACCATCTGTGCCAACATAGTCTCAAGTAGGCAAAAACGCGGTTATAAAAGCAAAAGGAGGACACATCAAATATTTATTATGAATATACGCAAAAATGTTTATCTGTATTATGTCAAGTATGAAATAAATGTGTTTCAATCATATTCTTCACACTTTCATACTTGCCCTATAATTTTGGCCAAGGCTATATATATATATATTGTGATAGAACGGTCTGAGGCCGCTTTAATTCAGCCTCTATCACATGCTAAAACACCTGCTTACCCACGTGTATCCTGCGAGAGGAAGCAGAAGGCGCATTATCGCCCATCATAGCCAATGTTTAATCAAGGAGGTTCACTCCCCCGTTTTGCCTCCATGCCTCGATCTCGCCAGATTAAATTAGGCTTATAAGCAGATAAGGTATTTTCCAAGGCGCCACCGGGACATTTCCCCGAAGTCCCCCACTCAATTATCCCCTACGCCATGGAGATGGCTCCGGCTATTTATACAATAGCTTTTCCCAATTGAAGCAGATCCAGATTATCTTGGCGAGGCATCAAGCCGATCCGGTCTCCCTTGTGCACCTAGGAACTCTGCCGAGAAACCACTTATTGTCCAGAAGAGGACAATATCCCTTGAGTGCCAAGGTTCGTGCCTTTCGAGACGCCAAGTCAACAAGGTCCCGCTGTTGTTCAGAAAGAGAACAACGTTAGAACAGCCATTGTTCTTTGAGCCCGTTTGACAAGAAACGGTTCTCCCCTCTCCCCTGTTGTTCAGAAATAGAACAACGTTAGAACAGCCATTGTTCTTCAATCCCGTTCATCAAGAAACGGTTCTCGTTCCCAAGAAATCACGTCCGGATAATTTAATTCCCCCCTTTTTAACGTTCTTCAAGAGAACGCTTGGTTTCAACAATAACCTCCATTGTTCATCTAGAACATCTCCGATTTGCTGTCACAAGGATCGCTCGTACTTCCGAGCCCCACTTCGCTCTCACTCCTCGAAGACAGTCCTTCCCCCTCGTTAAGAACAACCCCCCGAAGAACCCTTCTGCTGGAAATCGCCAGTTGGACCAAAGATTCCTTCGAATCGTCTTCCTCTGCACAACAACTTTGTAATTACGTAAGCTGAGCATTATCTTTAATCATTTAACCTTTTGTCAACGCAACCGTGTGCTTTAAATGGTTTAGCGAACCATTCTCCCCCTTTTTTTGTTTGTTTACCGTTTTAAATCTCTCCAAATCTTAATCCTTAGATTAGTCAGATATTCCAATGACCCTTTTTATTCACGCGTTTCTCCCATTTTTAATCTCCGTTTATGTAAACATTTTTTTTTGTGTGTGTTGTTGATAGTTTAATTAATAAAACTCTATTTTATTAATGGTAGCCATATTATTTATCCTTGTGCTCCGTTCCACTTCTTAAGCATATTAAAGATAAATAAGCCTCTCCAGCACCCCCTCCTTTTTGAACTAACCTCGGTTAATCAGATTACCACGCACTCTTCTACGACATATATATATATATATATATATATATATATATATATATATATATATATATATATATATATATATATATATATGGTTTGGGGGGGGGGGCCGTTGCTTAGGTGGTAGGTCAATCTTCTCGATAGTTTAGTTTCTGTCATTCCGTTATATGAGTGGTGGAGGAGCTGACACTTACCTAGGTTGCATTTCTACTCATATATTAAGTGGCTCCTTTGTTTTGGTTCAGGTATGGGCTTCTGATTATTTTTCATGATGAGGGTGGCGGTGCGTCTAGTTTGATAATATATAGTTAATATCATTTTCTGTTCTGTATCTGTAGGCTTTATGGATCGGTTACTAATTTCTTTGATTTCCCTTTCATCGGTTCGGTACTCCGCGTTCATCGTATTCTTGTAGAAAAGTTTTATATTATTTTTTATGTTGTTGTTTCCGTTATTGTGTTGTTCCTTGAAGTAAAATTGGTCCATTTTCTTCTTGATAGCTGCCTGTACCTCGCATTTGCTAAATCCATTGTTACCGAGTACTTGGGTGGCTCTCTCAATTTCATTGTGTGTATCTTTCAAAGTATGACAGTGCGTGAAAAAGGAACGATTAATATAAGCGTTAATTACGCTTTTCTTGTATCGTTCTGGACATTCACTTTCTGCATTCATGCAGAGGACAGGATTAGTGGCTTTAACGTATACTTTCGTGGTAATCTTGTCATTGTTTATAGTAGTTAAAGTGTCAAGAAATGCAAGTTGTTTTTCTTGGCTTCTCTCAACTGTATAATTGAGGGTCGAACATTCTTTAAATGTTTGTAGGAGTGTTTCTTTTTCTTCTTCCGACTGTACATTTATGTAAATATCATCTATGTATCGGCAGTAGATATGGGGTCTAGGTAATTTTGCGAAAACTCTTTCTTCTACTGCGCCCATATAAAAATTTGCAAATAGGACTCAGAGAGGAGAGCCCATAGCAACTCCGGGACCATAGGACGGGTCTTCCTAGGTGCAGGCGTGTAGGAGTTGTCTTAGGGCAGCTCTGGGTATGCCAATAGGGGCCGATCTTTTTGGTCAAAAACACATTCTAATATTATTTCTATTGTTTCGGCAACCGGAACGTTTGTGAACAAAGACTAGACTTCCATGGAAGCTATTAATCTTTTAGAGGTAGCTGCTTTAATAATGTCAATGAAATCAGTGGCCAATTTTATGGTACGTCGAGTCTTTGTTTACAAACGTTGCGTTGCCAAAACAATAGAAATAATATTAGAGGCCGTCTTCGCCTTCTTCTTTGCACAGCGCCTAACCAAGTAGTCTCAAAGTATACGAGAAAGTCCCCTAAGTTATCATCGGTTTCCTCGTCCTAAAAAAGCTATCAGTTCATTAAACCTATCAATGACGTCATCTTTCGGAACGAATGCTAACGCTTCAATGCTTTATTATTAGGAGAGGATTCCTTGGATCGTTATACCAATTTGTCAGGACGCACGATTGGATGTGTCTCCAGAGACATTGGCCAAAGTGGAAAAAATATCCCCAAATTTGCGAATCAGGAAAATGTGTTTCTATGCTCCTTATTGCAGTTTTTTTTCAAAATCAACAGTTTTCATATATTTACATGTATATGTGTACATGTAAATAAAGGAAATTACATTAAAACACCAAATAAAACAACAAAGATACTCCAGGCAACTTTGCAATTCTTGCAACTCTTATACTTCCTTCCTTTCACCATTATTCCCAACCCCACTATTCTTGTATACCACTATCTCTTACATTGACATACTCACCACTTCCCCACAATCAATCACTGAAATAGAGTTCATTGCACGCGTTTCTTTAGGTTAAGCAAATATTGTACCACATGTTTCTAGATTTTTTAATTCCGTGATACAATATACTAGTGGAACAGTATGGTTTTCTCCATGAAGAGCATAAATGGAATATAGTTGTTGGGTGGCAGGAGCATTATCGAACGTCCCGTCGCAAAACCAATGGCTACTCCTTGCCATAATAATGATGCCTTCTCCTTCGAATAGGATGAATCTCTCTTCCCCTTATCGAAACTCTAAGTTAGTCTGTTACTTCGTTTCCATCAGGGAATTTCCTTTGTCGTCTAATCATTCTGACAAGGCTTTCCTTTTGGGGAAGAGAACCCGCTGCGTCTAAGGGGAAGTCAATCTTGCAGTTCTGAATCACAGTACGCGCTACTTCTTCCGTAACGGAGGCTCTTGCCTTCATATTTTGTACTGTCTTGAGCGCAACGGCTCTACTGGAATCTGATGGGTGAGAATGTAGAAGTGGATCACCTTGGCAAACATCATTCATTGTCTTAAATCGGCCGTCGCATTTTCCTCTTTCTTCGCATTTCCAATATGTAACATCAGTATAAGCAAACCCATTGTACAGCATTTTCCTTCCACCGCTCTTAGTAAGAGTGAATTCTATGGGCTGTAAAATAAAATATTTGTATTTGATTTTGGGGGAAAATATGCACATCTTACATTGATTTAGCGATGTAACCTTATTTATTTAACCACTACTGAGCAAAAGTCGGAGACCATTGTATTTTTGCGAGTTTCATGAAATGTTTCTATGTAGAATAATCGAGTGTTTTCATTTTTAAAGGTTGATTCTTGTATATTGGTATAACGAGCCAAAGAAATGACGGACAAAATAATTACGAAAACATAATAATTTTACATGAAACTATACAGCGTAATGAAATACAAATTTAGAAATGAATTTATTAAGTAATAATTTAGCTCACCTCCAAAGAAGCAATGCCACGCCAACATACAGAAAGTAACCCATTCAATACCAGACAGCTCTTTCTGGCTCATTTACCGTCGTTTTGCCTCTAAAATACTGTTCTCAGTCACGTCGTCTACACTTTAGCGAATTCAATGATTTATAAGTTACAAACCAAATAACGGTGAAACATTGCCTTTACCCGGCTGATGAGGCTGGTTGGTTGGTGTTCATTTCGCAATTACTTGGTTGGTAGGTATAAATAATTTCCTTGTTGAGTGGGTGGGTGGAAATATTGAGGATTCGACGAAACGTCCGGCGATGAAAGGTCCAGCGACGAAATGTCTAGAGACGAAATATCCGCTCGACGAAATGTCCGGCGACGAAACGTCCGAGCACCGAAGAACCGGCGTTGACGTCTTGCAGCAATTCCTACCTTCAAGCGAAGCGATTGTTAGCCTCAACTCGTGAAACATTCCAGCGGTTCGGGTCCGTCAGTATCGTCTTTTGGCCACAATACTGGCAGGAATTTCCTGTAGACCGAGATTTTTGTCATTGCAGATAGACCCGCATGACCGTACGCGTAGAGAAGCCTTTAAATTTGGCTCCATCCTTAACAGGATGGACTAGGAAACACCTAAATGCAATCATTTCTTTTTACTACACGGTAGTATGTGTTTTGCGCCAGATTTTACACAGACCGTACGATACAGGCACTTCACTTTAACATTTTTTTCCTAAGCAAGAATAACCACACCCGACCTGTGGGTTACCCTTGATTGGGATAAGTCTACGGGAGCAAAACCCTAAATGAAAAAGGTGTGAGTAGGGTCCCACATTGGGCGGCTTTCAACAAGTAGGATGTCCGGCAGACCTCTGCAACCTCTCGCAGTCGATGGTCGTCCTGATTAACTTGCCACCATCAATTCTGTGTGAGGCTAAGTTGTGGGGATAGGCCCAGCGCAAGCCCTCTCAACATTAATTCACTCGCTCCGCAAGCACAGCTTCACTCATCTTTCATCTTTTGCTTTTTCTCATATATCATCTCTCTCACTCTCTTTCATTCAATCATCCCCTTCACACACTCATCCCTTCATTAACCCTTCATCATCATACTCATAAATTCATCTCCATTTTCATCGAGTGAAGCTTGAGTCGTCTTCGTATCCGAAGGACAGCTATAAAAATGTAACCTCCCGATCCTCCTCGTTTGATGCTAACTACAGTGTGGAAGAATGGGAGAGATAAGGAATTCCCCCACCCCCTGACTTCTCTAGTACGCCGTTGACCGCTCTCAATTCGTCTGCCCTATATACTGCGAAAATTAGAACAATGGAAAGACCATTAAGTGGGTATCGCGACTTTTCGCTATGGGCCATTATCGCGAACCAAGGTAATTAAGGAAGTCTGTTGGAGATGAATCTCTCTCCCCGTCTAAATAATTTCGGAGTATATATTCGAGACTTCGAAGTTCATATGCAGATTGTGTCTGAAGCCGCCGTCCAGTACGTTAGCCGTAACGTCTTCGTTAGTCGAGAGAGAATTGACTACATTCTCGTCCAGAGAAGAATTGAGTGGTTGTCGAAGAGCCAAAGAAGAGCTAGTCGTCACTCAGTGTTGTTCGTGGAGATAGTTAGGCGCGCTTTAACCCTTCTCACCACGTCTTCGGATTTTAAGGATCGGAAAAGCCATCCCCGAAGCACTCTCCGTTTGCCTCTTAATGATAAGAGGGCCCCAACTTCAGTTTCCCGAAGTTGAATTGAGCGTCCCATTAAACGCCCACAAGTTCAAGGTCGAACTTATCTACCTGGTCCTACTCGCCCCACATCAAGGTAAAAGGGATTTAACCCCCGCCTCGTCACGCTCCTCCCACCTTTACCGCGTCTAACTTCAAGGATCCCACTTGCTCTAGAACTTGCATAATTGTAAAATAATTACTTAATTAATTATCCCTCGGTTCAAACTTAATTGATAGTGTCAATCATCTTAGCAGTGAACCGTCAATATTTAATTGCATTGCCATTTAACTTGCCCTATATGTATATGTAATCTTTAGTCTTATTAAAGTATATTTTTGTAGCCATGTTTGAATATTCCTTGGCCTAGCAACTGTGTATTTAAAGCACTCTTAGAACCATCCCCAGGTGGAGCCTTAATTTCGGTCGGCCGGTAGGCCAGTGTGCATATAATCGCGTACACCTGGTCATACCACGACATACAGCCTCCTGTAATTTAAACTATTTTAAATACGTCATGTGACTAAACTTTTAAATACAAAAATTCTGGCTATGTAACCCAGAAATTTGTTCGATTTGGGGGATGTTACAACACATTGTTTTTAAACCTTTAGGTCGCTTGAAATTAATACCTTCAAACTTTTACCAACGTAGTCATGCTTAGATATTTAGTGACCTAAGTGAATTCATTACTTTACATTTATCTACATTGAAATCAGTTCTCCAATTTTCAGTCCATTCCACTACTCTACGTCGCTGGGAATCTCTACAGCAAAAACAGACGTTGGTCCGATCGTTTGGCCAAAAGTTTGAACGATTTTCACTTCATACCCATTTCAAACAAAAGCGTAAGCATAAAGACTTTCTCTAGGTATAAAAAAATAATATCTCAAGGACAATTATAGCTAGAAACATACAAATTTATGTACAAACCATAAATTTTCTCACTAGTATAAAAACGGCGTCTATGAAGGAGAAATCGCATTGTATATTGAAACAAAATCACCAGCCACAGTTCACCAAAGAGGAAGAAATGAGTACTGACGAAATTCTTAAGATGTTGAGTCTCATGGGTTGGTATGAAAAGCTTAAAAGAGACTGGTGGTGTTTGTAACATCAAAAGAACTGGCAGGCCACACTCGAATGAAGAGATTGTTGATGATGTGCAGATTGCTTTACAACTCATCCCTTGAACATTAAATCGACATGTCTCAATGGAACAGAGCATACTGCAGAGCACAGGGCTTAAAATGTGATACAAACGCCTTCGTTTTCATGCTTACAAAGCAAATATCATTCAAACCTTTGGCCAAATGATCGTTACCAATGTAATGCTTTTGCTGCAGAGATTATGGGACGAATTGATGCCGACAATGGTTATTCTAAACGCGATTTTTTTTTTCTGATGAGGCTTCCTTTCACATCTCGGGAAAGGTAAGCAAGCACAATATTCGTATATGGTGATCAAAAAGCCCAGATGTTGCGTTTGAATACCAGAGGCATTTCCGTAAAGTAAATGTTTGGTGCAGTATAGTTGTAGAGAAATCGATATCCTACACTAAAAACAGAGGCGCTGTTCGGTCACCACAACGTCCTGGCGCTAGTCAGTGTAATCCGAATACTTAACCCCCTCCCCCGCTCTCCCCTCGACCCGCTGGCCGCCAGACACCTCCTCAAACCACGAGAAGTACGAATCAACAGATTTTTGTGCCAGCGAGCATAACAATACGAAGGGGAGGAGACCGGTGCAATAACAATGGTTAAACAGGTACTATTTCCCCTAAGATTTGGGATCTAATTTCGCGCCATAGACAAAAATATAGGAGCTACGACCAAAAGCCAGAAGACGCCTTTAGGACTAAGTGAAAGACGTTCGGAGAAGCCTCGTTAGAGGAGAGAGATAATACATAAGCCCTCCCCTTCCCCTTTCCCTACCCCCAGTGGGTTGGTGAAGTATATAGGCGGATAACTGGAGAAGAACGAGGGAGATCGAATTAGAGATAGACACGACGAAGTCCGGCGGCAGTGCTCGGCAATCAAAGAAAGGAACAGAGAAGTTCATTCTGAAACAGTTCCTGGTGGTCACACCGAAAATTAGCTTTTTGTATTGAGGATCACTCTCTTACATCTCTCGTCAGAGAAACCCCCTATCTCGGTTTGCAACAAAAACCAGAGATAGTCCTCGCCATTGAGGAATACCCAAAGTGAACTAACTCAAACCTCCCCCACAATCGTCAAAGGATTCACTGCTCATCGCTCGTCAGTGCGAAGCATCTCAAGATTAACCCGAAGATTGGAAAAAAGCATACCTTCAACGGTCCCGTTGTCTAAATCATCTGACTAAGAAAACGTGCTTAACGCCATCCGTCGCCCTCACCGAAATCACCTGTTGTTTCCAGCCAGTCTCCTCGCTAGTCAAACAGCTGGGCATCTGTGAATACGCCTACGCGCCTAACCGCAAAACCATTTTCCCGTCTACATAAGATCCAAGGACAAGGTCATTCTTCAGCCGGATTCACGTGTGTTTTTTTAAAGGTAAAGAGATTCAATCATTTTTGTGTGTCAATTAGCGTCAATATTAAAGTTAGCTTGGGGTCAACCATTACGTTATATTCATTTGGTTTAAATTAGTAGCTCTAATATAGCCTAATTTATTCATAGCTGTATAATTTTTTTTTAAGATTTCACTTTTTTATGTTGTAATTAAAGATACATTTTTTAGAAGTATTTAACTCAATCCTCGAAACGCTGCACATGGCACTAGAAATCCCCAAAGATAAAATAACGTAAAAATAATATAGCACTCTTAGAGAAAACGTAATCAAGGAGTTATTCAAGTTCGTGACTAACCTACGTACACACCAACTCAGCCCTTACAATACCACGACATAAATATTTGGTGTCAAGTTTTATTGGTATTGGAACAACTCAGTTTAGTTGTTTGTCTTGCTTTTTCTTCAGTAATAATAAATTTGTGATAGGGTTCGAGGTCAAGTTAAGCATACTACGAGGATCAGGTTGGTCTATAAATTTGTGGTTAATTAGCGGTGATTAGTTCATTAACGTTATTAATTAATTTTTTTGGGGTGGTATTCCAATTAGCAGAAAGGGTTGTGATAAGGGGAAGTTAGGCAGCGCGCTACTTGTTTATTGGTTGTATAAGTACGTGAGCGTACAGCGGTGAGAGTTTGTCGGACATACATAAAATTGCATCGTTCGAAAAATTCTACCAACAAGGCCCAATTCTTGAACTGGAAAGCAAAGATATGGTTGCCTACGTCTTGGAAGAACAGAGAATAGAAACCGAAGAAAGAAGAAGACAGTGGAAAAGGGAAAGCGAAGAAATAAGAATAGAGTGGAACAGAGAAGACGAAGAAAGAAGAATACAGATGGAAAGTGAAACAGAAAAAGTAGAATACTGAATGACAGAAAAATAAAAGAAGGAAGAATACAGATTGATAGAGAAGTAGAAGAAAGAAGAATACAGATGAAAAGAATAGTAAACGAAACAAGAATACAGTTGAAAAGAGAAGCAGAAGAAAGAAGAATACCGAGTGGAATTAAAAGAAAAGAAGAATAATACAGTTGAAAAGAGAAGGAGAATAAATAAGAATGAAGTTAGAAAGAGAAGCCCAAGAAAGAAAAATACATATAAAAAGAGAAGACAAAGAAAGAAGAATACAGATGGAAAAGAAGCAGAATAAAGAAGAATAAAGATAAGAAGAGAAGTAGAAGAAAGGAGAATACAGATGGAAAGAGAACTAGCGCAAGCGAAAAAAGAAGCCTAGGTAAAAAGAATAAAGAGGGAAAGAGAAGCAGAAGAAAGAAAAATAAAGATTAAAAGAGAAGTAGAAGAAAGAGGAATACATATGGAAATTGAACTAGTACCTGCGGAAAGAGAAGAGAGAGAAGAAAAAGAAAGAATGCTCGCACATGAAAGGGCATCAAGCAGGGATCAGGAGGAAATCAAGGCCGTCGTATCCCGGGCTGGACCTAGGAAAGTACTCACGATGAAAACCCAGCCAAATAGGGTGACGATGGATGAAGAAGGAAGTAAGGACGCGGCATACCCATTTAGACCCAGTAAGATGGTAGTGTCAGATAACGAGTATCCCCTACACTCAGTAGCATTCGCCAGGATAGCCGCACCCATTAACGATCTCTTAAAGGAACTTTCCCCCGACCCCATTAGAGGGAATCCAAACGCGATCTCCCAGGTTAGCTTGGTAAATGATGACGATGGGACTCCTGTTCCCATCACTTATGCAACCATGAAACAGGCCGCCCTAGACATAAGTTGAGAGTAAAGTTAGTCAGTTCCCCCCCAAAAGGCAGTAGAAGTACGTTGGAATTTTATCACCAGTTTATGACATACTTGGGTAGACACAATAACCAGAACGGCCGACTCATGTGCTGTAAAGTATTGGTCATCGATCACCACTTTAATATTAATTATATAAAAGGTGTCAATAAAATAAAGCCTATATATAACATAACCCGAAATCCCATCGAGGGTTATTTCATCTCACGTCAATCTTAAAACCATTCTTTTTTTTTGCTGTTCGTGTTTTGTGTATCTATTTAAGGTCTTAAGGTATAGAAGTGTAAGGAAGTAACTGGCTAGATACCCCTTAAGAGCCAGGCTCATTTTTTTTCTTATGTAATCAATAATTTTTTTTTATTTTCTGTTAAATTGGGTGTTGTGAGACGTACCCAGTAGGCTCACTAGGCCTATGTCGATCACCTGTCTTTGTACGCGCGCGTGTGCGCTGAGATCAAAGAAGCTTAAGTTAATAGGATTTTTGACCCAGCTAACGGTAAGAATCAGTATTATATTCTAAGACATGTAAGTTTGCTTTTGTCGGTTATGTTTGTTTGTTTGTTTTTTCACTGGAGTCCCCCCCCCCTATTAAACTCTTCGAAAGGAGGAATGTAGGGAAATTGATATCCCACCCTAAAAACAGAGGCCCTGTTCGGTCACCACAACGTCCTGGCGCTAGGCAGTGTGAACCGAATGCTTACCCCCCCCCCGCCGCTCTTTTCTCGACCCGCTGGCCGCCAGACGCCTCCCCTCCTCAAACCACGAGAAGAACGAATCAACAGATTTTTGTGTCAGTGAGCATAACAATACGAAGGGGAGGAGACCAGATGCAATAACAATGGTTAAACAGGCACTATTTCCCCTAAGATTTGGGATCTAATTTCACGCCATAGACGAAATTATAGGAGCTGCGACCAAAAGACAGAAGATGCCTTTAGGGCTAAGTGAAAGACGCTCAGAGAAGCCTCGTTAGATGAGAGAGGTAATACATAAGCCCTCACCCCCCTTTCCCTACCCCCAGTGGGTTGGTGAAGTATATAGGCGGATAACTGGAAAAGAACGAAGAAGATCGAGTTAGAGATCGACACGACGAAGTCCGAAGGAAGTGCACGGCAATCAAAGAAAGGAACAGAGAAGAAGTTCATTCTGAAACAGTTCCTGGTGGTCACATCGAAAATTAGCTTTTGTATTGAGGATCACTCTCCTACACTCTCGTCAGAAAAAAACCCCTATCTCGGTTTGCAACAAAAACCAGAGATAGTCCTCGCCATTGAGGCATACCCAAAGTGAACTCCCTCAAACCTCCCCCCAATCGTCAAAGGATTCACTGTTTGCTCATCGCTCGCCAGTGCGAAGTATCTCAAGATTAACCCGAAGATTGGAAAAAGCATACCTTCACAGTCCCGTTGTCTAAATCATCTGACTAACACAACGTGCTTAACGCCATCCGTCGCCCTCACCGAAATCACCTGTTGCTTCAAGCGGCTGGGCATCTATGAATACGCCTACGCGCCTTACCGCAAAACCATTTTCCCGTCTACATAAGATCCAAGGACAAGGTCATTCTTCAGCCGGATTCACGTGTGTTTTTTTAAAGGTAAAGAGATTCAATCATTTTTGTGTGTCAATTAGCGTCAATATTAAAGTTAGCTTGGGGTCAACCATTACGTTATATTCATTTGGTTTAAATTAGTAGCTCCAACATAGCCTCATTTATTCATAGCTGTATAATTTTTTTTTTAAGATTTCACTTTTTTATGTTGTAATTAAAGATATATTTTTTTGTAAGTACTTAACTCAATCCTCGAAACGCTGTACATGGCACTAGAAATCCTCAAAGATAAAATAACGTAAAAATAATATAGCACTCTTAGAGAAAACGTAATCAAGGAGTTATGCAAGTACGTAACAAACCTACGTACAACAACTCAGCCCTTACAATACCACGACAATAATGCATAGCAAGATTATTAAACCTTCCTCCATTGCTGAGCTCACCACTTCAGTAAACCTTTTACCTGTGCATTTTTCAGCTATACGTTGCATCTCAGTTAGGAGAGTTTCAGCCACAGGTGTTTTTTTCCAACATGATGGCGCACCGCTACATTGTTCTTGAACGCAACCTTTCCAAACTGATGGATTGGGAGAGATGGTCCAACACCATGGTCGACACATTCACCAGACATTAGCACTCTTGATTCTCTAAAGACAAAGATTACGGGGGCAATACCGATGATGACTGAAGAGATGCTGCAGAACACATGGCGTGAAATTGAGTATCGCTTAGATGTATTAAGAGCAACAAGGAGAGCACATGTTGAAGTTCACTAGTGAGGGGGAAAAAAATCTTGCGATAAGTTATATGAGCTGCGAAAAATTATGTTTATAATTAGCGTGTTTTTTTATAATAAATATTTGTAACCATGGTAAGACTTTATGATCACCCTGTAGGCCAGAATAACGTGTATAATTTTAACAACGTTGCTTTTCGTGTGGAGACTGACTGCCTCATAAATGATGCGACTCTTGTCACTTTGTTTCTAACTGCTATGTGCATGCACTGATTGGAGAAATTTAATTTATTATCTATTTGAACTTTTACATTGACTTATTCTTTTACTTCTATAAACTCGGTACCTTGGATATACATAAATTATAGTTTCACTTCCTTAAATTTTCGTGTATATATCTCGTTTACGTCGCTTACTTTATGTAAATTAATTTTATTAATTGCATTTTTTATATTGCCAGCCATAACTATTATTTCATTCATTTTTTGAATGTTAATATTTAGGGTTCTCCAAGCTTTCATTATGTAAATTTGGAATAGTCTTGTTAAAAACTGAGGCAAATTAATTATTTAAAATCGTCGCTTGGTTTAGCACTTGAACCGAATTTCTTTTGTTCTATACTATAAAAAGAACGCTTTTGAATTTTTGTACGACCGTTTCAATAATTTACTTTTAGCCGCGTGTACTTCTCTTTCTATGGGTTTGTAGGTCGCGAAACTTTTGCCTTAAGGATTGGTCTCCTTTTAACCGCTTATAAAGGGACCTTTTGTTTTACCTATTTTAGTTTTGAGAAATTGGTTAATCCAAGGCTTGTCCTTTGCTTTTTAAAGCGTTTCATCTAGGTCTCTATGCCAGTCCTACTCTTTTAATTCATATATAATCGCTGAAAATTTGCCAATTTATATATATATATATATATATATATATATATATATATATATATATATATATATATATATATATATATATATATATATATATATATATATATATATATATATATGAACCTTTTACACTGTCCTATGATTACTCAAATCATATTTTATGCTAAATACGAGAGGAGCGGCTTTGCCACTCCTCCTTACAGTAGGAGCTTGCGCTTCACAGGCAGACCTTCGGTCTGTGGCATACGGCCTCTCTGGCACTAGCAACGGTTATTTGATGTAAAAAAATTAAAAGGCTTCGAGTATATATCTCCTAATTATTTTTCTATTGGTCTACCGTTTTTCAGACCCATGATTATTTTCTCGGCAAGAAAACACTTTTACTGGAATTCTTTTGATATACTGAAAAAGAACTCCCCAGAGCTCTTATTTTTCATCTAAATTTGTTTTTATATACAAACAAGCTCTTCCCTACACGGGGTTGCCGTTCTTGATGAGTCGTTTCTCGGTAAAACTCATCCATTAAGGTTTTGGCAGGGATTTTACAGACAGATGCTCTTCCTGACTCAAACCCTAAAAACACTCCTCAGTCAGGCCTTAATTTTAATAGATTTTCTGAACTTCCCGATTTGTAATTATTTTTGCTTTTAAAAATTCTCAAAAATTCGATAATCATATTTATTTTTATTGAACTCTTAGAAGGAACTTTGATAAAAGCTTCAAATATCCCTAGGTAACTCACAAACTAAAATTATAATGTTAAAAAACTTGCATTCATAAAATATCGTGCTATAGAAGACTAGGGTGTTTTCGGTCAAATTCCCAAGAGGTTCCTGAACTTCAAACACCCTAAAAAAAATTGTGTTAGTAAGCGGGACACAGTGGGGGATGATGAGAATTATTCATCTTTCTTTCAATGATGGTTCATTCAGTATAACTTTTGATAATCCACACAATCTGAATCTAAGCTCTGGGGACTTGAGATCAATTTATATTTATATAAGAACGGTTGAAGGGGAAAAATTTCCATTCTTTGTTGGTCATTTTGATGATAAAACTACACATTAAGAGTAAACGATAAATGGAACACGCGTGTTTAAAGGGCTAAGAGCCTAGAGGGGACATGGTCTTGGATCCCTCTTTTTTTCCCTATTCAGAAATGCACCACCATATCTAAAAAGTGGTGCTCGTTATCCAGGAAAGAAGGCTATTTCAGCCGGTTTCGATACTGTTCAGGATATTGTGCATGGAAAGAGTGCGAAGCAAGCTCTGAGAGACCAGTTGGGAAGGGTAAAAAATAATATCACTAAAGATATTAGACAGTATATTAGGAGAAATTTAAAATCTGAGAAGGATAATGAGAGGAAATCATAAAAAATAGGTGTAATAAATAAGCGAAAATGGATGAATCAGAAGTAGAAGAATAGAAGAAAGTTAAAAATAGATGATGATGATGAGGTTGGAGATGTTTTTTTCTCATAATATAAACCATCAGACATTTCATAGTTGCTCTCATAAAGATATCAACGGCTGTAAATCTTACACGTGTAAAATGAATGCTCTTCATCCAAGAAGTGATATCTGTCCAAAGACAGAACTCGATTTGTTTACTGTTCCACCAACCCAAACTTCAATCGTTGAAAGCACTTATCAGTCTTACTATCCCCTCAGCAATACCTCTTCCGACCTCACACCGGTTGAATATTATGTATCTGGTAACGAACAGTATTATGTAGGCCCTAGTGAGGTTTATCTTTATATTAAAGCAAGAATTGTGAAGTCAAACGGAAGCCAACTTCTAGATGGGGATGATGTTTTTCCGCAAAATAATATTCTTCACACTTTGTTCAGCAATGTTGATATTTATTTAAATGAAACATCTGTAAATTCCATTGGAAATAATTATACCTATCATGCATATTTAGAGACTCTGTTGAACTATACTGAAGGAGAAAGATCTACATTTCTTTCCACTGCAGGATATTACTCTAGTAAAGAAAGTATAGAAAAGAAATATAGCAGATCGAAAAAAAACTAATTGATATATATATAGAAAACTACACGCCGATTTCTTCTCGCAACATAAGCTGTTGATGAATGGACTCTCACTAAAGATAAAATTATCCAGAGCGCCACATTCATTTACATTATTTAGAAGCAAGACCGGTTTAGAAACTAAAATAGAATTATTAGATAGTTTGCTTTACCTGAGAATAGTCCGCCTTTCAGCATCAATTCATCTGAAGATGGAAAATAGGTTGTTTAAATCAAACACTAAGTACCCTATCACACAAGTTCGCATGCGAAATTTTACAATTGTGAGTGGAATATCAATGAGGAGTGTGGATAATATCTTCATGGGGCGAATACCTACACGCATGGTTATAGGAATGGTTGATCATTCTGCATTTTCTGGTAGTTTTGATGCATCACCGTTTGAATTTAAACCTTATAATGTGAATCGAATCACTATCTATATAAACGGGAATGAAGTTGAAAGACCATTTGAATTAGACTATTCGGACGATACAGATCCAGTTTCGTCAAGGGCTTTTTTTCTCATTATATAACGGTATAAGGTGTATTGGAGGTGGGCAGAGTATTGGACCTACGTATGAACAATTTCTAAAAAGTAAAAATATTTATTGTATTAACCTGAATCAGGACAAGAGTACTACTTGTCTTGGAAAATGTTCCAATCCTATACATCGGGGAACATTATCAGTACAGTTACAGTTTAAATCTCCATTAATAGAACCGGTTTTCCTTGTTATATATGAAGAGTTTCAGTCTATTATTGAGATAGATAAATCTAGGAACGTATTAGTTTATTTTTAATAAAATGAATGCAGTAGAAATAGAAGAACTATTGTATCGAGATAAAACTACAAAACGAGTTTTTCATGGCTGTTTTGCGAGCGACACTAATCTATTGTTACCTTTAAAACTGACAGCAGCTTATATACTCGTAATTAATTTGGACAGCAGCCATAGACCTGGTTTGCATTGGATCGCTTTGTTTGTTAACAAAAAACGTTTGTATTATTTCGACAGCCTATTTCTAGGGTTCCAGAATGATGTTTATATTCGTAAAAACTTAGTAAAAATGAATAAAATTATTATCGTCAATCCATTCAGAGTTTAAAGTTATTTTTCAAACACATGTGGCTTGGTTTGTGTCTATTTCATTCAGCAGATGACAAAGGGTAAATCATATCCATCTTTTATTGAGCAATTTGATTTATAGAATGATCAAAGAAACGAAGAAATCGTTGTAAATAATACTTTTAATAGAATGTAAAGAAAAAAAATTGATCCTGTACACTCAATAAAATTAATTGTGCATCGTATTGACAAATTGTATATATATATATATATATATATATATATATATATATATATATATATATATATATATATATATTATGTAACCTGGGTAGTAGTATAAATTAAATATTTATTTTCAATTTATTAATAAGGAGAAAATATACGCATATTTCTGTTTAAAAGTAAAATAAATCATTATATCAAGCTAGACTTTAAAAAACGCATTTAAAAAAAAAGAAGAAAATCCTTTACTCTGTGAAAGGAGCTGTCAACTGACAAATGCTGAAATATTCAAGAAAATCACAAATCTCCCCACAAGATTTCCACTTATCTTCTGTCAGGTCTTTCATTTTCTTACACTTAGTTAAAAAAAAAAATTAAAATACCGTACGAGGGAAAAGCTTCTTCCCAACAAGCTGTGATCTATAATAATTAAATGAAGGTTTAGAATACCCTTTTATATCTCTACAAATAGGGGGGGAGTGGGGTAAGGGTTGGAAAAAGTAAGATTGGTCGATGATCCAGTTTAAACAAAAGGTAGCTATCTCTTTACTTCATTGTGACCTCTTAGAGAAAAAAAGAAGCAATATTTGTCTCCTTATTTATCGATTGGAAAACATTTGGACCAATCTTTGCTTCATTAAATCTCGTGCTCTGAAAATCAAAAACAGAGGAGAAATAAACATCCAAATAAACAATATCGAAAGGAATCGTAGAAAGCGTTTTAGAGTGAAGGGCCAATCAAAGATAACTATTTCTTTGCTTCATTAAATCCTGTGCCCTGAAAATCAAAACAGAAGATGGATAAACAACCAAGTAAACAATATCGATGTGAGTCCATGCCTTAGAAAGTCTGAATCCTTCTAAAAAAGGTCACGGACCAAAGTATTGGGGGGATGTGGGGGGAGGAGGGGCATCTGCATGTCACCAAGGCTGGTAGTGACCAATGCTAGGGGGGGGGGGGAGACTTGAGTGCGAGTCCATGCCTTAGAAAGCTCCAGTGTGTGTGTGTGTGTGTGTGTGTGTGTGCAGACTCTGAATCCTTCGAAAAAAGGTCATGACCAAAGTATTAGGGAGGAGGAGGGGGAGGAGGGGGGGAGGGGACACTTGCATGTCACCAAGGCTGGTAGTGACCAATGCTAGGGGGGGGGGAGACTTGAGTGCGAGTCCATGTGCGTGTGTACGTATCTGGATACGCACACTGGAGGCCGAGTTTGTGTGCACTTGACCCTTCACCTACAATACTACTACTCACGACACCCCACAACCACGATCCCAAATCATCAACACCAATACCTACACGGATGATGTGTCAATCATTACATAAAACCCATAAGTCCATACAACAATCAGAGCACACCATCACACTCCAACACACAGGAACACTGGCTCACATAAAGACGCATGATAGCTTCAGTCCACAAATCAACCACCACACCCTTCATACTAGACTACCGCAAATAAACAAACACCCTAAAATCAGAGGTAACGAACAACGCCTTCCCTTTAAGCAATACTCTTGATCTCATAGAAATCACAATGGATACCCACATGACATTTAAAACTCGTGTCACCAACATTACAAACAAGGCCATAAAACCCCAACACCCTTAAAACACTCTCAAGCATCACATTTGGACAACACAAGGACACACTCACCACAATTATAAGCACTACCCTCAACTATGCAACGCCACCATGGCAACCAACATTCGCCAATTCCCACGCAAACAAGCTCTAAACAACTACGTCATCAGGGGATGCACTCGAACTACACCAACCCCACACATACACGCAGAAACAAAAATATCCCCACTCAACCATTACATAAAAACCCAACCGCCACCACCTAGACAAAAAATAAGCCCCAGTATACTACCTCCATTTACATGTTTACTTTGTTTTAAATATAATAAAATTCCAACACCGTTTATTCTTATCCCATCGTTATTCATTAGTTTATAACCAGATAGTTTAAACTCTCCGCTGAAGTTCATGTTACAACCTTTGACCCAAGTTTCAGTCAAGGCAATAATATCGAAGTCTTTCGTTGTAACTATCGCCCTTAGTTCATCAATTTGTTTTCACTCCGCTCGTTTGTATAGTTTCGTGGTATGACATTACATTATATCAATACCATATTATATCTATGAGGGAGGGACCAATAACTTGAAAGCGAACCGACAAAAGGGACGGAAAACCACGAGTTTAGACGGGCTGAATAGCGAGAGAGTGCAACGAGGTCAGGTAAATTATGGACAATGGCAAAGCTCAAGGTTATTTAAAGAGGCATGTATAAAAATATAATTTTATTTACACAAAAATAGTGAGAGAATTGATGGGTAAAATTACCTCAGAGAATTAACGGGCAAAATCACATCAGTAAATGAAAGGGGGAATGGTAGTTATAAAAGAGACTATGAAGTTAGAACTTAAGGTATTCCCGGAGGAGACTATTCAAATGGGGAGGGGGGAATTAACTCAATTGAATTACTGAAAGGGGGGAGAGGGGTTGGGTTACGGATGTCTTTTGCACGAGGGTGAGGCCGTTCGGAACTTCTAAGCGGGAGGTTGGAGAGATAACGGTTCTCCAAAACAAGGGGGGGGGGGGTAACTTCCGGTCCAGGGAAGAGTATTCCGGCTACCCGAAATGAGGAGGGCTTTAACAGGAGTTGATGGAAGAAGTCGGGAAAATCACTCGGGGGCGATCGTTCAGTGGAATTACCTTCTGGCTGGGGTTAATTCCAAATACACAAAATAGTCCAGCTGTCACTTTGCTTTGTTGCTAGCACTTGACTTGGAACCATGGGGAATCTTCTGGGGTCTGGGCGAGACTTCTCAATTCTGTGTCTCCTCATGGGAGTCGAACTCTATTTATGTTCGAGGCTCTCCCCGGGGGGAGTTAGCGGGAAACAGCTCTACTCACAAATGGCCTCAAATCTTCTTGTAGAGGCTATTCTAGTCCGCGTAAAGGTAAATCATGGGGGACGCGGTTCGAGGCTAACGCTTGTGGAAGGGAGGAAGGGGGGGGGGGGGGGTAGGCTTACCAATTTAGGTCTATCGGGCCATCTGCAGCACATGAAAGTTCCGTCTGCTCAAGAGATTCCACGTGGGGTTCCCTCACATATAGAAACAGGATAATTTAGATTTTTGTTTTATGGATTGTGACAGTGGCTCTGTCGAATTATTTAATTGCGAGTCTCCTACCACTGATCTGAAGATCGGTGCGGACCTTCTAAAAAAAACAACACAGCAACTTTCTTCAGGAGTCTACCGAACAACCATACTCCTCCCCTATTTAAATGAACCCCCATCGGATTTGAACAGGTCGCGATACTCGTAGAAGTGATCATAAAAAATATAAAATTAAGCCCTTCTTATTTGTATAGAGTTCTCAAGCGATTATTAATATAAAAATCTTATCTAAGAAAGCTGATACCGCGTATGAGTCTCGGCAGTATACACGTCAAAACTTTAATTCTTATATCCTTAAGGTTATTAGTACTAGCTTGTACTGCCACGAGTGTGATTTGGTCTGTGGTTTCCATCGGCCGGTGCACGCAAGAGGCCCTGATTCGGCAGATCCGTTTTGGGAGTCAGAGTAGAGATGTTGCGGACAAAGGCACTGAACTTCGTCTTTTCCGTTCATGAGAAATTATACCCACCTTAATTTCCTTTTCAATTTTTGTGCAGAGGATCCCTTCTCACCACCCTCGAGCAATAGAGGAGCTTTACCTATATCCCTTTTTGGGCCGTCCTCGGGTAGCTCACCTGTTCTAAGAGGATACCTGACACCTCCGAGTCTCTCCTATTGGAGAGGGTGTTCCCCCATCTCCAATAGATACGGGTTTGGGGACTAGTCCCTTATCCTCTTGTGCATAGTTGCCTTTGGGTGACTCTAGTTTAGTTGTGGCCTCCTCTATAGTTTTCCATGGGTCCTCTAAAGATTCTCTTAGCAGAGAGGGCACTTCTCATCCTCAAATCGTGACAGGTTTGGGGATTTGTTCTTAACTTCCTTTCAGAAAGTTGCTTCCAAGCGACTCTCTAATTGCGGAAGGTCCCCTTTTGCTTTCCTAGAGGCCCGCCAAAAATATGGCGAGGCAAATGACACGCACCTTGGTTCTCAACCTCCCCTCGATATGGTCTGGTGAGCCACCTTAACTGCCTTAGAGGAATGAGAGGCATCGTCATCGACTAGGCCTTGACAAGACACCTTGTTAATCCGAGGCTTATCACGTTAATGAGAACCGGTATGCCCGCTCCCCTCTTCTTTCCAACGCAAGTAGGCATGCCGTCCACAGTGACGTTCATGACGGGCCATAGTCTCTTTAATTAGTCGTTCTGTGTAAATAGGACCTTGGTGGGGGAGGAAGGCAGTTGGAGGCCAATCTGACCCATCATGGGAACAGTCGCGGCACAATGGCATGTAACTTTAAGTTCCCCTCGATTGTCTCCCATCTCCTTTGCCAAGCAGCCTGGAGAGCTGTCCGTATTCATGCCATGTAATTGGTGCGAGGAAGAGCGATACGCTGGTCTAGTCACCCAATCCTTGCGAACACTTTGGCGCGTCATCGATGCGCTCATTTCCGGCAATTCCTACATGTCCAGAGACCCAGCAGAAGATAATATCGACATACGCCCGGCTTGCCAAAACCATGGCATCACGGATATCGCGAACCAGTAATTGCGGAGATTCAAATGCCACGGGAGCACTCGGGGCGCTTTGTGAGTCGCTATAAATCACAATCCGGTCTCCAGGCCAGGCACGTCGCGTTATCTCCCGTACCGATCGGTGCATTACAACCAGCTCGGCCGTGAACAGGGGATAGGGCGTGGAAACTGACCCTATCTTGGGACTTGGAGCCATACGTATACACTGGCGCGGTTCCAGAGTGACATGAAGTATGCTCCTAAAAGGCAGAACGCAATACTACCGGCGCTGTAGAAGCTTTGGGAGCAGAGGCGTGGCGACAAATAGTCTAAGCTTGTAGCCTCCAGGCTGTCGTCCTGGACAGCACTAGTTGCGCCAGCGGCTCGAGAGTTATCTGTAGCTCTCGAAGGAGTTTCCTAGCCCTAAATCTAAAGGGCTTAGGATAGGATTGGCATGTCTCAGCGGCATATGTACCGTCGAGATTAACTGCGGGTGCAGTGAGAGATTTTGGTGAATGAGGGAGGCGCCGGGCTTGCGCGTAAAGGCAAATAATGCATTGCGCACAGCAGAGCGAGTGGCATCTCCCCAGCATCGACAAGTAGGCTCTCAAAAGGGAAAGTGCGGAATTCATTGGTCTCCTGGGGAAGGCTGGTTTAGTGGATCGAGGCCGCATTCCGCAATATACGCTCGTCTGCGAATGCATAAAACTCGCATCCATAGTCGAGCTTCGAACAGACAAAGGATCGATAAAAAAGTAAGGCAGTAGCCCTATCAGCGCCCCAGGCTCTTAACGTCACGGAACAAAGAATATCCATGGCACGGGTACAATAGACCCTAAGGCTGCGAATCTGAGCATCCCAGGTAAGGCGTCGGTCAAATACAAGACCAAGGAAACGGTGCGAGTCTATCACTTTCAGGCGCACCGAATTTAGAAATATTTTTGGGTAAGGTGGATCCGAGGATAGCGGCCGAATTGCACCACTACAGTCTTTGTCGAAGACAAAGAAAAACAGAAGTCTGTGGGCTTCGGCATAGCGAGAGACGCGGTTCAATGCCTGTTGGAATCGACGCTCCAGAATTGGCATCTGGGCCGTGCCAAAAGAGATCGAAAGGTCATCCACGTTGAGCGTAGCGAGAACATCTTTTGGCAGCACCGAGGTGATGCCATTGATGCTCAGGGCAAAGAGTATGACACTGAGGACACTGCCCTGCGGGACACCCTCTTCCTGTTCCATTAAGCCGGAGATGGCTCCGCCCACCCGTATGCGGAATTGACGATCTTGCAAAAATTCAGATATAGAAATTGGGAGGCGTCCTCTCGCCCCCATCGTGTCGATAGTCTCCATGATACCTTATCGCCATCTGGTATCATAGGCCTTTTACAGATCGAGAAACACCGTGGCATAGTGCTGTCTTCGAAGGAAGGCTTTGCAGACAGAATTTTCCAGTCAATGGAGAGCATCCAACGATAAGTGGAACTTACTAAAGCCGCACTGCGCAAAAGATCTCTCCCCAGTTTGCGAAAAGCGAGCACAGTAGTGATTTACTAGGAATCTGAGATGATACCCTCTACATAGATCTTGTTGAACAAATCTAACAGAAAGGCCATGTATGGCGAAGGGGACATCGACTTGACTACGAGTGATGTCCTCGCACGAAGCGAGAGCGGAACGCAACTCTCAATGTAAACTTGTCGTTGAAGAGTTCTCCGCCTCTGGGGGTAAAGTCCAGTCGGTGACTTCCCGCGATATCACGACGCGCATTGAATGCTGGCAGAGCAGCATCCCAGTTAGAGAATACGGAGAAAGCGGTCACGAAGGATTCTACCGCGGACTCGGGGTCTGAGATTGCGGTCCCATTCTCCTGGAGAACGGGAGGGGTCCTGCGAGAACTTGCTCCGAATCTTTTTGACTGTCTTTTACATCCCTGCTAGAGGTTTCTTCCTGTTAAGTGAAGACACTAATGCCAGCCAAGAAGAGCAGCGAGCGTGCTTCTAAAATATACCGGAACCTAGCCCTAGTTCATAGAAATTCAGTGACAGTGAAGTCTTTTGGGCGGCGCTTATAGCGCATGGAGGCATAACGCTTCTGTTTGAGAGCCGCCTTACACTCAGCTGACCACCACAAGATTGGTTGGCGTGCAAAACGGCCGACGTTCTAGAAATAGTAGTTAGGGCTGCTACGATGGATTTTCCGGGTAAGAACCCTACAGCCTCATCTACCGACCTTGAGATAGAAAAATCAGTCATTTCCTGGAATGCGGAACACCGCGCCCGCGCCAAGCACCCTCGGGGCCGGCTCTCATTCGGCAGCGGCCCAGAAAAGGATATTTGATTGGAAAGTGTTCACTACCATGGAGGTTATCGACCATTCCGCACCCAAAATCAGGCTGTGCATCAGGAGCTCACGAAGATAGATTGAGGCAGGAAAATGAAGCGGTTCTCGT
This sequence comes from Ceratothoa steindachneri, assembly GCA_963969495.1. Taxonomy (NCBI): domain Eukaryota; kingdom Metazoa; phylum Arthropoda; class Malacostraca; order Isopoda; family Cymothoidae; genus Ceratothoa; species Ceratothoa steindachneri. Next base: position 21,300,058 of record OZ018323.1, read on the forward strand.
GCAATGATGCGTAAACTCGTCCACATTTAAGACACTTATCTCAAGCTCGCTGATCAGATCTGAACGATAGACACCTCCATAGGGGGTGTCTATCTTTCAGATCTCCAAGTAAGAGAAAGGGCCTTGGCAACCATGCCACGACGCCGCGGATGTCCACCGCGTCGAAGTCGGCTGGCAATGAAATGTACACGGAAATAACAGTATACCTCTTATCCAGGCGCAGCTGCACTGCTACAGCCTCAAAAAACGTATCTAAAACAGATAAAAGAACGGAGACATCATGCGGGGTGTAAATCGCGAACCTCCTGCCCGGTTCCCGTCCAGTGGTAGTGGGGGTAGCAAAACCCTTACATACCGGGAGGGTAGACAAGGGGCACGCACCAAGCATAGTATCCTGCAAAAAGATAGCTAACGGGGAACGGAAGAAGACGAATCTCCGCAGCTCCTCCTAGTTGACCCGAAGTCCGCGGCAATTCCATTGAAGGAATATGCCTTCCAGGCCTAGCAAGGAGGAGATGCGGGGGCCCACTTCAAGGAGAAGACCCTCACGGGAATGGCCGTATGCTTCTAGGAGGCAGAACTCCGGGCGCTGTTGTCCGGACAATGCGCTAAGTGCGCTTTCGCCATGCGAGTTTTATCTTCCCTCCGGCTCAAAACCTTAGGCTTCGGAGGCGGGGATCCCTCTCTTGGAGGATCCACCGTCTCCGAGCGACCTAGCACACGACTGGTTGTGGGTAAAGGAGCCAAAGCTCCTTTAGTGCTGTCCTCCTTTCGGGTGGCAGCTTTAAGAACCCCGAAACTTTGCCTCACGACCAACTTCAGGGATTTTGCCTCCTTTGAGTCTAACGACTCGGTAGAGGCACGGGGACGTTTTGCCTAACTGGAAACGGTCACGCTGTGGGAAGACAGGGAAGCACTGGTTTTAGCAGGGGTTGAGTGTGAACCCTTTATACCGCCAGCTTTACCAAGGGAGCGACCGGGGTCGTTAAAACCATCAGAATGGTTCCAAATGGGCGCGGAAACGAGAGTGCTCTTAGGCCTGAAGGGGCCAGGAGCAGAGGGTGTTTTTTCTTAACATTGAGGCATAGCACGTCCCAGGGAGCGCCGGGGCATGAATGCATTCATGCGATAGCCATACTAACTGGCACGCAATGACTCAGGGTGCTTGTCACAGTCCAACGTGACGAAGCGTGTAGGGGTGGGTCCCGAGGCCCCTTCCTGTTTTCTCATCACACTTTTGACCTTGACCGCTCCTTGGTTGGTCAGCTCCAAGGTGATTTCATATATGGAGTAGTCCACGAGTTCCCTCGCATAACCTATCCTTTCACGAAGTTCATGGTAGAGTGCAGTGTCACACTCACCCTCGTGCCATCAAGCGGAGCGAATAACGAGGAAGGGTTTGAAGCCAGCGGGCTCAAAACGCCAGGTAATCTCTGAATGAAGGGCCAAGACGTAATCGAGGCTCCGCTCTTCGCACTTTTGGTCTTTGTCAGGGACTTTCCACCCGGGTGAGCACCCGAGCCGGACGTGTCGATCTTGGCTTAGTTGCATACCGAAATTGCAGCGGCCCCGTCCTTACCCGTGGCTTCCGCAGCGGGAGAGGAGCCCCGAGTCATTTTCGTCTTTTTCATCTTAGGAGAAGATGGCGGGGAATGAACCAGTTTCTCTCCTCCACCTGTAGGAGCCCCTGGGACAGATGGGCCGGCCTCGGCAGGATCCTTCTCTGAAGAGGAGAAGGTCTTGCCTGTCACAGGAGCTCCAACCTGGGTAGGCGCTTCCTCCTCTCCTTGTGAGGGCTCGGGGACCCGAGCCTTGTAAGGAGGAGCTTACATAGTGGCGGACACATGTTCTGTGATTTTTTTCCGAGCCCAGGTTCGACTCCATGAAAGATCTCACTGTCTGGTGCTTGGTCACCTCAAAGACTATGTCAATCTCAGGGAAGGGGGATCCATGTGGCCACCCCCTCTAATAAATCACAGGTCCCTTTGAGGTACCTTTCATTCTGTCCTGGGCCGGCGAACCGGCATCCGTCAGGGAAGAGAGGGGAGCACTATAGTGATCCCCTGTAACCCTGATATGCGTGCGAGCAGGACTTTGGAGGTGAGGGCACGGGCCGACAAGCCCTTTCGTCCCTCAGCCTCCTAAATGGGTTGGCCTTATCAAGCCGCTTCCATCTTGTGCGGTCAATTATGGGTCTCCTGCCTGATTTCTTGTCAGTCCCCTTAGAAAGCAAAAGGGAGACTTCTGCTGAAAAAAGTGACTCACCCAAGGGCGACTCCAGAGAAGGGGGGTGAGTGGGAGTCCCTTACACCCATATGCAAAGGAGAGAATGAAACCACCTCCTTTCCGGTCGGAGAGGTTAAGAGGGTCCCCTGTGAAAGCACAAGTGGAGGGACCGCCGTTTTTTCGGTAGAGCTCCCCGAGAGCGGCCCCGACGCTGGTAAAGGGAAAGGGGAGAGTTTCTCTATTTTCACCATCGGACATGGTGACCCTATAATTATCACGGGACGCAAACGCTCATTACCCCGCGCAGTAGCCCGCTCTGCGAGGGGTGAGTACGGGGCCAGAAAAATATGCTGCCGTGATTTGAGGCCCCTCCTCCCACCTAGTGACCTGGCAGCCCATCGGCTTGGCGGCTCCACCTTAGGTACGGTGTAAATTCGATAGAGATTAAAAGGAGAAAGAGAGAGGATGTGAGGAAGCTGTAGGTGAGGATAAAGCCGGTTGTTCTCCCCCCCCCCGGACCGGAGCTCAGAGGTGAAAGAACGTTGTCCCCTCTCCCCTAGCCCCGATCCGGGATAGTTGGGTGAGAGGAAGCTGGTCGATGTCTACTCTGTGAAATTAGAAGGTCGATCAGAGAAAGTTGTTGTAGAGGTTGTCGGGAAAGTGAGGAAACAGGGTAAGGAGACAGGGTATCAGAAAGAAGGAGAAGAGGGTAAGCTAGGGCCGGACAGGGCGCTGAGTCCCGCCAGCACAACAGCCAGGAAGGCCAATCGCCGCGCCCTTTTACGGGGTGAATTACGGATATTTATGCCATTGGTATCAATCGCCAGATGGGACCTTAAAAAAATCCCATGGTAGAGGACGACTTCATATAGTCAAAAGACGGATGAATAGAGACAAGTTCTGTGATATATTAGACATAAAGCTCATCCCGTCAGCCAACACCCCGAAGATAAAGAGTAGCTGAGTGTCACCGGGACAACAACCCGAAACATACAGCCAAGTACAACAAGAAATGGCCGAAAAAAATATCAACATTAAAATGTTCCCTTCAGTCTTCTAACGTTAACCAGATCGAAAATCGGTGGTTGCAATTAAAGATTCTTGTTCATTTTTCACAAACCCAGTAATTTGAACGAAGAGAAGATATGCCAAGAGGAGTGATCCAAAATACTAGAAGAAGGGTGCCAAAACTGAGGGCTTCATATAAGAGGCTGCCATTGCCAACAAAAGCTAATCTACAAAGTATTAGATAGCACTTTGTAAGGAGACATCTGTAAACAAAGTAGCGAAATATACAGGAAGAGAAAATGCTTGAAATATAAATTTTATAGCAGCAGAGCCCTCTGTGAGGATTGATGATTAGATGGCACCCGATCCTCGAGATCTAAAGTGCCTTATGCTGTCTCAAAATACAATAACAACCCTTTTGCCTACCCTGGATTCATGGACAGGCCGAATTTAAAGACGCAGTCTCAAAGGGTAAAGAAGCTCACGTGGATCATTCGTGGCCAAGAGGCAAGACTTTGAGACAAAAAAACGGGCCAGAAAAATGACAGATTTACCACCATTAGATAAAATATGTCCCCTAGGAATTCCAATAAGATATCCCCAAGGAATTCTAATAAGATGTCCCAAAGAAACCATTGACAACATGGCCCCAAGAAAAAACAATAGCAAGGTATCCACAAAAAGACTAATATGAACTTAAAAAATATATAAAAAAAACAAAGAAATTCTACAAGAGAGAAAATTATACAAAGATTACAACTAATTATATTATTTCTGTGCTAATATAAACGAAAACACTTAGAATCACTTTTTTCTTCCTTGAGTGTTTAGCGTTCATCATGAGATATATTATAATGTGCCATTAAAAATTGCGTCTATTATTTATTAAGTTGGTAAAAGCATCTTATATATCAATGGTAAATGATTTAATAAGTCGATAGATATGTGAAATATGTGATTTAAAATTACCTCTATCTACCCAGCTATTTATGCAATTGAGTTGGTAGTAGATGGGATCATGGGACAATTCTAAATTGCCTATTTCTTCTTATACTATGAACGATAAGTTGAGCGATAAGAAATTACATAGTAGTTAGTTAAATTAGTCGACTAATAATCATAAAAAACTCTGAAGCCAAACCTTGTCGCTAATCAGAAATTCTGGCGTAACAAGAGAACGGGTCTGTTTGCGGAGCAGAAATTGAGAGTGAAAGTTTAAGTGAAAGCAAAAAATACTCCTACGCACGCGTATCAAATTATTTTGTTAATTATTTATTTGCTCATATTAATTTATGTTTTATTGCAGAAGCAGATCTGTGGGCGAATGAATAGAGAGTAATATATATATATATATATATATATATATATATATATATATATATATAATATATATATATATATATATATATATATATATATATTTAATAAATAGTGAGAGAGGGATAGAGACACGTGAGAATTATTTTAATTTCTAAGTCTAGTTTCACTTAGACAGGTGGATTAGATCATTACCAAAGGGGTATTTTAGGACCGGTATAATTTTTATTTCTCGGTCATATAAATAAGTTATGTTAAGGATATCCTATGATCGATCTCTAGATCCAATACTCCTAATTTAAAGACTTTCCCCCAATTTAAAAACCTGAAACCCTGTGATCTGTCTGGACCGGCAGCAAAGAACAATATAGCCACCCTTTTTTTCCAATGACTGTTGTATTTATTAGGTTGGAACGAAAGTAATGTCCTATTTTAAGGGATGTAAATAAAAAAATGACTATGGAAATATTTAATTACAATCCAGGGCTTGCTGCGCTCAGTAACAGCCCTTCGGGCTGTTGGCCTCCGGCCTATTTGGCCTATAGAACCACTTTTTTTACAACCCCACATTATTACGCTTTTTTGAACTCTGTTTAAAAGCTAATTAATTCCCTTTTAAATTAAAAGTAAAAAAATAAATATAATAAATTCCTTATTTGTTATTTATTAACCCACACCCTACAAAAAATAATTCATTCTGAATTTCTTTCTTTAAACCGCTTCTTTCGTTTAACAACCAGGATTTCTTCAATTTTCTTCTGTTTTTTTTGTAACCCTTCTAAGCGTAAGCGCTTTTGCTATCCCGGTGGCCGCATTAACAACGTGGCCGCCGAGATCGAGAAATTGGAAGATACGCGTGGTGAACGAACGATCATCACGATGGTAGGGGGCAACGACGTCCATAGGTATGACAGCACCCCGGAAGATATAGTTTATCGTGCCAGAACCATGATAGATACGGCGAAATCCAAAGCAACCAACGTGGGAATTATTGGTGTTCTCCCCCGACTTAAATCCACGTTGCGCCTCCAATCTAGAGCGATCTATACTAACGAATGTCTTAAGCGGTTGTGTCGAGAAACTGGTGTTAGCTTTTTTAACTTATGGGATTCATTCCAGGACCATCCGTCACTTTTCCAAAAGGACGGAATTCACCTAAGCGATGTGGGTAATAGTCGGCTGGGTAGGATCTTAGACGAGTCCGTACGTAGCATTTTAGGTAGGAGAGTTGCGCGGCCACGTGATGCCGATGCGCCGGGCCGGCCCACGCGTGAAGGGGGCACTATCGACGGGGTGCAGGGAAACGGAACGGATCTGAGTGTTATAGAAGAGTTAACGTAAAGCGCAAACTGAGATGCATATATGCGAATGTTCGTAGCTTAAAAAATAAAATTGCCGAAATAAAAGCCGTTATTCTAGAGGGTAATTTCGACCTCGTATTCCTAAGTGAAACATGGTTAGACACTCATACAGGGATCAGTGTTTGCGAGTTCGATATAGCGGGGTACAAAATTCATTACAGAAATAGACAAACCGGTAGAGGAGGGGGCGTATTAATGTATATAAAAGAGGATCTAAACGCCATAACGATGGACTCGTCTAAGGATGATATGCGAAGTGAAGCTTTATTAGTCCAGCTAAGTTTAGATGCTATAAATAAAATTAACTTAGTCGTGCTATATCGTCCGCCTTGCCAATTGGAAAGAGAAGATGCTGCACTCTTCGATACGCTTACGTCTTGGATTAGAAAAGGGACCACATTAGTCTGCGGCGATTTTAATTTACCTAATGTTAACTTTAGCAACCTTACTTCTGATAAACCGGGTGAGAGGCTATTAAACTTTATGTTGGAGAATTTTCTCGTACAAAAAGTGGAAGAGCCTACTCGTGATAGCAATATTCTTGATTTAATCATGGCAACCGATGAGTCATTGTTAGAAAACGTACGTCTGGGTGAACATTTAGCTTCCAGCGACCATAATGCGATTAGATTCGATCTAAACACCTGCGTAGAAGTTAGAATGAGCTCGCAGCTCATCCCTCGTTTTGGTAGCTGTGATTTCGATATTTTTCGCGAAAGGATTAAGGATATAGACTGGGGAATACGATTCGAGAACAGGTCGGTAGGAGAGATGTACGCAGAACTTCGATGTACGCTGCTTCGTGTGAATTCTGATTTGGTTAAGTATGTGCGTAAGAGCGGGAAGTCGGTGAGAGCTCCGTGGCTTAGTCCGTTAATACTACGCTTAATCCGGGACCGAAATAGAAAATTTAAAATTCATAAAAACAATGGGTGAGTTATAAGTCGGCAAAATTACATAGATTCTCGTAGGGAAGTTAAACGTGCGGTCAGAGATGCGAAGAGGAAGTATGAAATAAACCTCGCTAAGGATTCAAAGAATGAACCGAAACGGTTTTATGGGTACGTAAATAATAGGAAACCCGTAAAAGGATCGATAGGGCCGATCAAAGATAAGGATGGTCGTTTGACTGAACTTCCGACAGAAATGTCTAAAATTTTAAATGAGCATTTTACGAGCGTGTTTACTGTGGAAGATTCTTCCGAATTGGAATCGTTAATTGGGGAAGTTCGTAGTGCTGATAAATGCATATCCGATGTAAGTATAAAGGACGAGGAAATTCTTAAATTTATTAAGCTAATGAAAAAGTCGAAATCTCCGGGCCCCGATGGGGTATATCCAATTCATTTAAAGGAGCTTCAAAATGAACTCGTTAAGCCATTGCGTGAAATTTTCAATCGCTCATTAGAGGATGGCGTAGTTCCGTTGGATTTCAAGCGAGCAAACGTTACACCTATATTTAAGAAGGGGAATAGATTTGAAGCAACGAATTTTCGGCCTATTAGTCTAACTTCGGTAGTTGGGAAGCTTTTAGAATCTGTAATTAAAGATAGAATAGTGAGCCACCTCGAGGCAAATAAGCTGATTAACGATACCCAGCATGGATTTAGGCGTGCGAGATCGTGCTTGACTAACTTGCTCGAATTCTTCCACAAAATGATTTGCGTGTACGATGAAAGCAAAGCTGTAGACGTAATATATTTAGACTTTAAAAAGGCGTTCGACACCGTCCCCCACCAAAGGTTATTAATGAAAGTTAAAGCGATTGGGGTGACTGGTAAGATTTTAAACTGGATTAGAAATTGGCTGAAAGATCGCTCGCAGCGGGTAGTAATAAATGGGGAATGTTCAGATTGGGCCAGCGTTAGTAGTGGGGTACCGCAGGGCTCTGTTTTAGGCCCTTTATTGTTTTTAATTTATATTAACGATTTAGATAAAGGCATACTTAGTCGGATTTCGAAATTTGCGGACGACACGAAGCTGGGCAATCGTGCCTATGTAAGATCGGATGTCGATAAATTGCAGGGGGACCTAAACTCGATTGCCAATTGGGCGGACAAGTGGCAAATGGAATTTAATTTAAGCAAATGCAAGGTAATGCACTTGGGTTGCCATAATTTAAGAGTAGAATATACCATGAAAGGCCAAGTCCTCGACGCGGTTAAATTAGAAAAAGACTTGGGAGTATTAGTCTCAGACGATTTTAAATTCTCGAAGCAATGCGCGGATGCGTGTAAAAAAGCAAATCGCGTTTTGGGTTATATCGCGCGTAATTTCACCTTCAAATCTAAGGATGTAATTTTACCTTTATATAAATCCCTTGTGCGGCCACTTCTCGAATACGCTGTTCAATTTTGGGCTCCATATTTAATGAAAGATATCGCGCAATTAGAAAGAGTGCAGCGTAGGGCTACGAAATTAATTCCAGAGCTGAGGAATAGATCATACGAGGAAAGGCTCAGGGCTTTAGATTTGCCATCGCTAGAAAGCAGAAGATTACGTGGCCAGCTAATAGAAGTATTTAAAATACTAAAGGGTTTCTCAAACGTGGACTTTCGCAATTTGTTCGAACTGGATCATAGGGGAAATACTCGTCAGCACGGGTTAAAATTAGTGAACAAGCGTTTTAACACTAGTATAGCCCAAAACTATTTTACATTTAAAGTTACTCAAAATTGGAATCGGCTGCCCACCCACGTAGTAGATAGCACTTCGGTTAATATGTTCAAAAATCGTCTCGACGTGCATTTGAATAGTTTAAATATAACGTAGTTGAGCACTGTGAATTTAAACGTCCTTGCAGAGAGAGAGTTTGGAGCGGAGGTTTAAGGATATGAAATTATGATGACTAAAAATGATGCCGGCGATTCTCTGCATGTGTAGCTTAGATGTCCCATTTCTTTTCCGCCTATCCTATAAGTAGTCTCTATCCCTAAATTAGCTTTTCACCACTAGCAGTCGAGTGGCTGCGGAAGATGAGAAGAAAAACTTTCTATCTCCCCCGACCCCTAGTTTGATTAGTTAAAATTGCACGATAATGTACACATGTAGATAAGTGTGTACAGTAGATAGTATTAAAAAAAAAAAAAAAAAGCATGTTAGAGATACACTCGTAGATAAGAGTGTATCGTAGTTTTTGATTTAGTGTAGCGGACTAGCCTCGAGCGGACCTTAGGGTCTTTGCTGGTCCTAGATTCTGTAGTTCTGTAGTTCTGTAGTTCTTCTTATTATTATTATTATTATTATTATTATTCTCTTCTCCATCTTCTTCTCTTCTCCTTTTCGATCTCTTCTTCACCTCCTCCTTCTCTTCCTCTTCTCCTGCTTCTATTCATTCTCTTACATCTCTTCGATTTCGCTCTTTCTTTTTGTCTCCCTCTTCTTTTTAGCCGCTTCCTCCTGTCTTATTATTTTCTTTTTTTTCTCTTTCTTATCCATCTCCTATTCCTTTCCTTCTCAACTCCTCCTCTCTATTATTTTCATCCTTCTTTTTTTCTTTTCTCCTCCAGCTCTTCAATCTTTTCTTCTCTTCTTCCTATTTATTATATGCTTCTCCTCCTCCTCCTCCTCCTCCTCCTCCTCCTCCTCCTCCTCCTCCTCCTCTACCTCTCTTTTCTCCTTTTTCCGTCTCTTCTTCTTCTCCTACTCATACTATTATTCTTCTTCTTATCTTCATCCTTTTCTTAAACTTCTCTTTCTACTCCTCCTCTTCTTCTTTTTTCACTTTTTTCTTTTCTTCTCCTTCTTTCCTCATTCTTCTTCATCTCCTCATCCTCGCCTCACTTCTCTTCTTCTTCTCCTATTCTTCTTCTTCTTCTCCTCATGCATTATTATCATCATCATCATCACTAACTCTATAATTTAAAAAGGGGATTTTTTTTAGTATTTGAATAATAATTTCATCTTAGTTTGGTTATGACTTATGTTTTTATCAAAGTTATTTCTAATAATTCTTTTTTAATATTAAAAAACAAAATGGTGAAGTTCAGAAATAAATATAAGTATCGAAACTTGTGAATTTTTTAAAACCCAAAGAATTACAAATGGTGAAGTTCAGAAAATTTAGTTTTATATATCTTCTTCTATAACTATATTTTAGCAACGTGATATTTTGAAAGGGGGGAAATTTAGTCTAGAGTTCCTTTTTAAAATTATTATAATTGGCGAAGTTCAGAAAATTTATAAAAATTGAACTATGGCTGCTTTTTTTTTAGATTTTAAATTTTAATCTTAGTAGCGAAGCGCAAGCTCCCCCGAAACCACTGCCTAGTTTCTTTATATTTAACCCCATCCCCAAATCCAGGTCTTAAAATATATTGCTAGGGATAAAATGAGCGGCTTCTTCACTCCTCATTTAGCTCTACTCGTTTTTAGGTGCCATTAGCTATTTCTTCTTGATAAAGATGAAAATTTAAAATCTATTTCAGAAATAATTTGGCTAAAAATTTCGAATATACCATAAAATAAAATAAAAAAACAGCCATGGTTAAATTTTTATAAATTTTCTGAATGTCACCAATAATAATAATAATGATAATAATATTTTGATTTTAAAAAAGTACAAAAACATACCAGGTCACATTAACTAAGCCCTTCCCCCCAAAAAAACTATTAACACTTTTTCACTTTTTTCCAAACAATCCCCTTCTAAAAATATAGTTATGGATATGTACCGAACCTCCAGGTCTTTCTTGAACCTCATTCCATCTGTCAACAAGCTTATAACTCTTTAGGTTTTGATGCAAAATATGAATCTAACTCGTTTTCAACCTCAATTTATTGTCACCCACATATGTTTAAAATTTGAAATCATTTTCCTTACTCGCTCATATCGTGCCAAATTATAATTTATATAATTTGTTGTTCCAAATAACCAGAGTAATTCAACTTGTCATTGAAACTTTATACTCATTCCAATAGAGTGCCATTCAAAGTAATACATTTATTAGTTCAATGAGAGGAAATTGATTTTCCTATTTCATCGGTCTTAAACATCATGTTATAATTTATTTTTCTTGTTGTTTTTTTTACAGCCACCTTGATCTGGAGGTGGTTCAAGTCCATGTTCACAATTTTCGGCAAAATGAAGAAGAGGAAGTCTGGCCAGGCTGCGAAGCCATTCACACCCCGTCAGCAATGGACGATGACCAGCTTCCGCTTCCTGAATTCACACCTCACTGTGCGCGCCGAGAGTCGTCAGTTGGAGGTAAGTGTGATGAAAAACCTTTTTGATAATAATATGTGAATGATAACTGCATTTAAGGCCGTGGGTGAGCCTAGGTACCTATTCTCAATTGTGGCTCTGTCTCGAGTCGGCCAACCCCCAGGTATGGGGCATGTGCCAGAGTATGTACATACATAGGAAGGTATTATAGTACCTACATATTATTACTTTTATGATGTGTTATCTGAAAAGTGTTGTTGAATGTATATTACATCCTGGTCTCCTCGCAGGCTGCTGGACCGTCTCGACCGAGGCCCAGCCAGAGGAGATTGAGGTCACGAGTGACAGCGACAGCACCATTCTCCTAAAGAAACCCTCATCGCTCACCAAGACGGCCATGATTGAGGAGGCTAGAGTGCACCTGACCAAGAGGATGAAGGGAACTGGTGACGTGGGGGAGCAACTTTCCACCGCCATCAGGCAACCACAAACGAACGGGTCACCTTTGGCCATTGGCTGGGCCTAGAGTCATGCAAGCTGAAAGAAGCACAATAGCATGGATTGCAAACGAATATATTTGCAGCTCTTGTGCGGTGGCGATAGGATGACATGCCACAACACACTCAGACCCAGCCATATGGACACCAACCACCACCACCACAGCAATGATACTGTGGTTATAGCCAGGCTCCTCCAGGAAGCTCTACGCCTATCCCTAAGCCGTCACAGGCTTGGCAAGTCCCCCTTGGATGGTCTCCACGGACGAGCCACAACCTTTCCGGGTTTTCCGACATATTCGCTGGAGGTCTTCGCAGGCGTCGACCACCAGCCACCAAAGAGAGCCAAGGATAATCCCCAATGGGTCCGCTGTGGATTACTCCCTTAGCTTTTAAAAACTGTATTAGCCTTTAAAAACTATATTATCTTTGAGAAAATAAATCTGACAGATGGAAACAATTTTTCCTTGTCCAATGATAGCAACCTGTCCTTCCCTGTTAATGATTTTGCTTAATAAATTTAATATTTAAGCAATAATTTAATAATTGCTTATTTTGTATGCGTTTCTTAATAAATATATATAAATATTGAATGCAATACTCTTTTCAATATTATTTCTTATTACTATATAGGTTATTTGTCTATAGGTATAGTAATATATAGATTAATTTCATATCTTTACTAGTAACAATATTAATACCATGAATTAGGTCTTTATAATTTAAGCATTACATTTTACTTTACTTAATATCTTTATTATGACAAAGTGCATGTTCTTGAAGCTTCAAATCATGCCCCCTTGCCACGGTACAGCACCAACGCCATTGAAGTACTCCTTCAGGTACATCCGGAGCTCCTTCCCCGCCCAAGAAAGTTCAGTGGGAGTCAGTGGTGGCTCGTCTTCGGTCAGTTCAGCGTTGTTCATCCATGCGCTAGGTACAAGGTTGTGATTTTCCGTCTCCCGGTCCACAAAGGCGTTGTGTTCTCTTGGATTGTTTCTTGTCATGAGATTGTGCAGGCAGACACATGCTAGCACGGCAGAGTGCACTCGTGTTGGGTAGAGTTGGAGTGTGGTGAGCAGGCAACGAAATATATTTGAGAGTATTTCAGAAGCGTTCTCCACAATCCGGCGGCCGCAAGACAGTCATCCCCAACAATGAAGTACGTGGTCGGTCGATCGCTTCCAGGAAGTTCGTCGGTCGCGGGAAATCCAAGGGAGTTGGACTCCAAATCGTCTTTCAGCTTGGACCGATTGAAGATAGTACAGTCTGAAGTGAAACCGTTGCCTCCAACATCAACCCATATGAACCTGTATTAGCCTGTATCAGCATAATGATAGAGAAGAATCTCTTGTAGTTGTAATAGACAGATCCTGAATTCCATGGCGCTTTGATGGCGATGTAATTCCCGTCAATTGCCCCCATTGCATGAGGAAAGTGCCAGCGGTCACCAAAACGCTCGCTGACCTTACGCCATCTGTCCTCGCTATTTGGCAGAGACACGACTTCATGGCCATACTCCTGGATGATTGCCTCACAAACAATGGGCACGAACGCAGATATTGTGTTGTGAGGCACCCGAAAACTGTAAGCGAGACTGTGGTAACTATCGCCGGTTGCCAGGGAGAGGATAGTGACTGCGAACTTGAGTCCAGGAGGCAGGGTTGGCTGTAGTTGGTGATTATCTTCGTCAACCTTGGAGATACCCACACTAAAATCTCGTGAAACATTGCATATTCCATTCTCCTATAGTTTCCAGAATCAGCTCGTCCTTCTATCTGCAGCTCTTCCATCAGGTTAGCGTAGTTGCCGTACTGTACACGCCGATATATTCAGGGGCGCATCTAATACCTCCGCCTTGTGCGTTTCAGCAGTTGCCTCAGAAAATACAGGAGAAGGATAACTGCAATGAAGTCTTGCTGTTATTGAAGTGCAAGTTGTGCTAGAATCACTAGTTGGTGAGGTGCTAGTGGAGTGCCCATGGTGTTGACCATACTGAGGTAGGCACAGGTGTGTGCAGGGCCACCACAAGCCGCCCTATATATAGGGTCATTATGAATTGACGACCGTTGGCCGACCGCTCACCGATCGGTGGGCCACCCATTGCAGAACAGTGAGCGACCTACGATGACTTGTTGCGAACGAGAGGTGATCGCCGGAGAGCTGTCAGAAGTTTGATGGTCGTGACTAGTGGCCGACTACTCAGCCACTAGTAGCTGACTGGTGGCCAACTGGTGGGTTACCAGCGGCCAACTACTCATAGGTTGTCGGCGCCCAATGCTAGGTGAAAGCCACACTAATCGCCACCCGGACGCCCACTAGTGGGCTACTAGTCGGCCACTAGTAGCCTACCAGTCGCACGACTACTCGCCCACCACCTGAGACTACCTCCTTTTAGGTTTTGTGTCGCCAACCGATCGCTTGATTTTCGGTCGCAGGTGGTCAGAAACAGGTCGTAAGCTTGGTGTGACTGGAGCCTTAATGTCAACCTAAGACCATTCAAGTGGTTCTTTAATCAACTAAATAAGTGATAATCAGAAGGAGCGAGGTCAGAAGAGTACGGAGGATGAGGCAATATTCCCCACCTGAGCTTATACAAGAGATCTTTGGTTATTTGAGCTGTGTGAGGACGGGCCTTTGTCCCGAAGCCGCTTTCAAACGAGGAAGTTGATTGGAGTAAAGATTATAATTAATTCTTTGATTTCTGTCTAACATTTCGTAATGGACAATTCCTTCAATATCCCACCAGACACTCAATATGATCGTTTTTTGGTTGAAGTTATTCTCCCAGTTGTTGAGAAATTCTGCTTCCTCGACTGACTTACGAACGGCGGCGTTTCACATAAAGATAAAGAATTCACTTCTCATCACCAGCAACAAACCTTCCCAAAAATGGTGCCTGAATATGTCGCCACAGCAATGACTCACAGTAAACAGCATGCTGTTGCTAGTTGCCTTAGACAGTTCGTGCGAGATCCATTTTCCAATCACTAGAACTTTTCAGTTGTAGTAGGACAGTCACATAGGTTACAACGTTAAATTGTTCTGCGAGTTCCCTAGAATTTGTAATAGGATTTACTGTGACAACAGCTTCTAACTCTTCGGAATCAAGTTCTTTTGGACGAGTTTCTTTTGGTCTGGGTTTTCTTTTATACTGAAATCCCCACTTCGGAAACGCGAAAACCACCTCTTGCAACTTTTTTTCCTTTACTACATCATTCCCATAAGTTCTATGAATGGATTTTGCCGTTGTACTTGCATTGACACTTTTATGAAACTCATACAGTAAAACATGTCTAATGTGATCTTTAGATGGGACAAACATAAGGGGTGAATACCGAAGAAGATTAGGAATAATATTTATATAATCTGTAAGAAAAAGGTATAAATTACTCATTATAGCATTCCTAAACGATAACAAGAGGTACTACATTAATAAATTCTAGAAAATCGGACAATACTATCATTCCAACCTAACATTTATAAACTAAAGAGGAAAGACAAACAGGAGCACCACCGAATGGACGTTTGTAATGAGAGATCTGAAAAGAAATTGGTGAAGATGTAGTACAATTGTGTAGAAGAACGTAGATATCTATCTACTTGTGTGAGGTGTGAACGGGAGGGTACGCAACTGTGGGCTTTGGTGTTGGAGGGCAGCATACTGGTCCGTGGAGGGTATATCCTGTTAGCGGGTTCTCCCTATTTTTGTGTCCTATGGGAGCCGCTTTTTTTGAGAAATGGGAAATTATGGGAAGGTTGTGCCCTCCCCCCTCCCGAGACGCTTTTAAATACTCGTTTTCATCAAATGCCCCATCGGTGCAGAGGCCTTTAGAGGAAAGAGCACATTGGAAAATGGATCGTTCCCAGCGGGTACCACTGGGTAGTCAGTAATATCCAACACCCATGGGTACGGGTAGAGTTTTATGGATCGTTACCAACGGTTACCACTGGCTAGTCAGTAATATCCAACACCCATGGGTACGGGTAGACTTTTATGGATCGTTACCAACGGCTATCACTGGGTAGTCAGTAATATCCAACACCCATGGGTACGGGTAGACTTTTATGGATTGTTACCAACGGGTACCACTGGGTAGTCAGTAATATCCAACACCCATTGGTACTGGTAGAGTTTTATGGATCGTTACCAAAGGGTAGCACTGGGTAGTCAGTAATATCCAACACCCATGGGTACGGGTAGACTTTTATGGATCGTTACTAAACGGATACCACTGGGTAGTCAGTAATATCCAACACCCATGGGTACGAGTAGAGTTTTATGGATCGTTACCAACGGGTAGCACTGGGTAGTCAGTAATATCCAACACCCATGGGTACGGGTACAGTTTTATAGATCGTTAGCAGTGGCGGATCCAGGCTAAAGAATTTGGGGGAGGGCTAACCCGAATCCCTCCTTCTTCACAGTCTGAGAAATGGGCATTGAACATTAATAATGGTTATCTTACACAACATTGATAATAACTACATAACTACAGAAACAAGGACCAGCAAAGACCCTAAGGTCCGCTCAAGACCAGCAAGTCCGCTTACAGAAAATGTTAACTACCACTTTCTAACGTTAGTGTACCATGTTTTTTTTTTACATGCTGTTTTTTTGTTGTTTTTTTAACTATTTCAACTCTACATTATCTCACACAGGAGTGAGCACTATTTATATCAGAACTGGGTTTTTTTCCACACCAGAAAATTATGAATTGTAGTTTTTAGAGTTCGGCTAAAGTATAATACTGAATTTATTAATTTTCTTTGAGATGTACCTGTATTTTATGCATGTATCATATAAGATACATTCGATCACAAAGGTTTAAAAAAAAGTTTTTATATATTCTATATTATTACATAACTTTCTGAATAGTGGAAAACACGTATGGCTTAAAAAATAAATATAAACATAAGCGGGCCTGAAATTTGGGGAGGGGCCTTCATCCCCCTAGCTTCCCTCACCCCCGGATCCACGCCTGATCGCTATCAAAGGGTAGCACTGGGTATTCAGTAATATCAAACACCCATGGGTACGGTTAGAGTTTTATGCACGCAACTCTCTCCCAGGTATGGTACTTTCGGACCTTTCTTCCAGTACTCCTGTTTTAACAATCACATTTACCCAAGAGCCGTCCTCGATGTCAATTCCCTGAGGGGGAAAAATATTATCTAAAACTTCTTCCGGAAAGGAAAAATATTAAGCTTTTTTAATTTAGTCCTCAACCTAACTTGTTTTTAATACAGAAAATATTTCTTTACATATTTATATAATTTTTGTCTCGTTCGTGTGCTGAAACTCGGCAAATAAGAATATATGGATTTATTTTATTAAATAATATAAAAACTTTGCTATAATTTTAATGCTAAAAATTCCTCAAAATCTTTTAAAGTTTAGTAAAGAAACGTCGTTAGATCAATTAGAGATAAGTGAATAAAGGGAAAAAACACCAACGCTAAAGAAATACATAAAGAGAAAGCTTGAAATGTTAATTGGAGTTTTGAGGTCTTTAAAACCGGTTAAAAGACCCTTGATATCAGATATTTAGACACACAAATGAACATAAAGTTTAAGAAGCGAATTTTTCAAATTAAATAAATTATCTTTTTTGTTTTTCATTGCTTTCGCCACCAATCTACTTTGGCTTATTTGTTATTCTATTCATTTTTGCTGCAATCAATATAGCTTACCAAGAGGACCACTTTGTTAGGTTTGATTAGGTAAGGTTAGATTAGGACAATTTGGTAAATTAGAATTTAACCGAACCGAACCTAACTTAACCTCACATGACCTAACCTAAGCTAATAAAATGATTGATTGGTAAATCACAACAGACCGTTTTGGCTAGGTAATGTTAAGGGAGGTTAAGTTGAGATAGGTTGAATTAGGGTGAGTTGCAATTTCCGAATAAACATCTTAATATGATAACGTCAGATTAGGTTAAGTTAGGTTAGGTATTGCAATTTCACAATCGAGCATTTTGGTTAGCTTTGGTTAGATGATGCGAGATTATGTTGGGTTTTGTTGCCATTCACCAAATGATCTTTTGGGATAATGTTAGGTCATGAGAGGTTTGCAAGGTTTTTGGGGGGGTCTTTTTATAGTTTGGGTTTGGGCTTTTGGTTCAAGTTTGGTAACGTCCACCATCGATTATCATCGTTTGACATAAATTTCAGTGAGGAACTACAATTTAACATGTTATCCGATCCAAGAGTCTCTTTAATGCACTTGCCCAAGCCAGTTGGAACAGATTGGTACTCCATCTGGTGACTAGTAAGTGTAAATGTAGCTTAACTTCGCTGAATTGGGAAGGATTGTCTCCATTCGTGCAACACGTACAAGTACAAACTCAGATCACTCCCGCAGTTGTATAAGTTCTCGGCTTCGTGACAATCAGGGCAAAACTGAGGTGATGCCGGTGGGTACTTCATCGGAGTACCCACCTTTAAGCTGTAAAATTATTGCACCTTTTCTTAGCCTCGGTGGTTCTCACTTCCCATTTTCCGACACATAACACTCGGCGTCTCTCAAAGATCATGTTCGCTACTGTCTCCAAATCCTCTCTCTGCTTCCTCCGTAATCTCCGCCGCATCCGCTCTCGCTTTGACCACAATAGGTTCGATTCGATAGCGTCAGCCCCGCGGTCGTTACCTCCCGCCTTGAGTACCGCACCTGACTCCTCTCGGGATCTCATTCTTCCACCCTTGGACCTCGTCAACTTGTTCAAAACATTTCAGCTCGTTTTCGGGGGTGTTTCTTAGGTCCAAACCCCTCTTGCTCCCTCAATTATTCTGGCTCTCAATCTGTTCCTGCGTTCCCTACCTTCTTCTCAGAACTTATTCCGGCCTCTGAGAACCCTACGTTCCACCTCCCCCTTTTCTATTGCTTGTTCCTCGTAGTCTTCTGTGCTTCACGAATGATGGTTCTTTCTCGATGGCTGCTCCTAAGTTTTAGAATGAGCTGCTCCTGATATGTCATCTTCCTCCTCCACCTTCGGTGCCTTCGAACGGTCCTTGAAATCCCACTTTTTCTCTCAAATCAATTCTTAATTGGTAAAAAGGCGCTCTGTGAAGGAATGTGGCCTTGAAAAGAGTCCTACTCTGCCTCCTCCTCTTCCTCTTTCTCCTATTCCTTTTTCTCCTTCTCCTTCTCTCTCTCATCTTCTTCTTAATATAACTATATTATTATCGTACAACTCAAAGATGTGCATGTAAGCGTGTGTGTTTCATTGGGTGTGGTAGGAAAATTTGCAATACTCGAACTTTGGGTGGGGCTGAGAGGGGGCCACGCCCTTCCTGGGAAAAACATGACTTTTGTGAACCGAAGGTTGCCTCAAGAGACCGACTGAAGTCATAAGTCACCTCGTAGTCTCTTCTTCAATGTCTGATCCGGGGTTGTTACTCCGTGGTCGGTGCTCGGACTCGTCTCAAATTTGCTAACATCTTCCTTGTGTCATCGAGAGAAGGGGCGGGGGCGGGGGTATTCCTATTTTACTATGATATTAGTAGTACTGCTCACCAAGCTTGTTGTCCATTACTATTATCATTATTCAATAGTATTAGTAGTATGACAATTTTATCATAATGGCTGATGTCTATTCCGGGGTCTTTGTTCACTTTTAAAAGGTATTTAAATAGAATTTTATGAAAATCAATCAATACTCAAGGGTATTTATTATCGGCAATTTTTTAAATGACCAGAATTAAATTTAAAGAGTCCCTGACCCGTACCTTTAAGAATCCCTAATTTAAAGCCAAATAACTACCGCTTTAACGAAGGAGACCAATCATCTCAACCAAATCAAGAAAGGAAAAGCATAAATTCAAGTTAAGGGGGTAAATACCTTAATAAATAAAGACGAAAGAAATTGGAATCATATTTTATGCTTTTCCTCAAATCCCATGAATCCAGGAAACCAAAATTCCTGATCTGCCTTCCTAACATGGCCGCCGGGAGAAGCTTAAACGCGAATAAATCACGAATGTGCGTATTTACTTGCGAGGATATGTGAGAATTCCGTGTACAAATATATAGGATTGGTTATGTATGTGTAAGCAGTCTCATGTTGCGCAATCATTAAACCTTGAAATATGGGCAAGACAAAGACGTACATTACCTAATCGATATGTGTGTAACGGGGATCCTTCGCACGCACTCGTTCAACTACGTACACTTAAAATCATAAAAATAAACTCTCAAATGCACACGGCTATTTTAAGTGTACGTTCTCATCACTGCCTCTGGCTTACACTGACGGAAGAGTGGAACAAAGAAAAGAGCTCTCTTTTAGTGTAAAGATCTGAGCCTCAAAAACGGTGAAGATGTACTACCTCCTCTCTTGGTGTAATGTTGCTACAGGTGAGTACATCGCGTTAGTTTAAGGACGTCTATCAGCTAATTATGCTCCATCTTTCTTCTCTCTCATTGACTGACTTATTTCACCTTTACTTCTCTCACGTTTACTCACTTACATCATCTTTACCTTTCTCAAGTTTACTTACTTATTTCATCGTTACCTCTCTCACGTATACTCATTTATTTCTTCTTTACCCCCCTCACGTTTACTCACTGATTTACATTTAACCCTTATGCTTAGTCACTTATTTTACCTTTACTTCTCTCACGTTTAATCATTCACTTCGCCTTTACCTCTCTCACATTTACTCACTTATTTTACCTTTTCTTATTTTATTATTGCTCACTTCATTCGTGCCTTATTCTTTACTAGTACTCACTTGTTCAATATTACTCAGTTCTAACACTATTACTCCTCTTTCATTTACTTTTGCTTCTTTCAACGTACGTTATTTACTTTACCCTATGCACTTCTCTCAAGCACTTTCTCACATTTACTCCCTTCTCTCACTCTCACTTCTCTTATCTACTCACTCTCTCCTTCTCATTCACGCAACCAACTCTCCTGCATAATCCTCTTTCTTCTTCCCTATTCCCATACAGTGACTTGGCTCCTAGGGTAGGCTCGAGAGAGTTGCGCTCTCTCTTCTGTGCATAAATAGTCGACCTTTTCACTCGGGCTATCGCTCATACATCTCAAACTCCCCATTTCTCATCTCTTTACAAATACTCGTTAGTTTTCGCTATTTTTTAAAATTAAAATAAATTTTGATTGTGAGAGGACGACCTCGAAGGACCACCTTGACCCCCCTCCTTCGAGCAGAGGCCACGTAGCCTTAAGCAGGATTCCAAAAAGCGAGGAAGCAAAGAAATTCTCGCGTGGGAACAGCCAACGCGACTGTCCACAGCTGTGTTTGCTTAAGCCGGGCGATCCCCCGCTGAGACGACTTCACCAAGAAGCCGTGTTGGTCGGCCAGAGCCCCTAAATAACCCCTAATCTGGTGGTTTAGCCCGTCCTTACTCGGGCCCAGGCTCAGAAGAATTCCGCGTCTCCCGTTCCCCTAGGCCCCCTATGACCCGGAATTCGTAGCACTCCACAGCGATGCATTTGCGCAAGCACAAAAAGGTTGCGCAACTTTCCTGCCCCTTTGGGAAAAATCGAGGACTTACGAACAAGGCTCTGCCCACGGACAAAGGGAGGTTTCTTATCTCATTAAGGAAGGCCTACTTTACCGCTCCTGTTCGGATGGGGTTAGCCCCGTGACTTACTCGTTATGTATCCCCAGATCTCACGTCCCCCAAGTCCTCAAACTCGCCCACGATGATCGGTTGGCTGGTCATTTCAGCCATAACAAAACGGCACAAAGAATATTCCGGTGCTTCTTTTGTCCCGGCACTGCTAAGGAAATTGCCGAATTTTGCCAGTCTTGTGATATTTGCTAGAAGACGACGACAAAAGGGCGTATACAACCAGCCCCACTCCAGAAGACTCCAATAATCTCGAAGCTCTTTTTCAGAGTAGCCGTTAACCTAATCAGCCCGATTCCCCCCGTCCAGCTAAGAACACTCCTACGTTCTCACCCTCATCGACTTCGCGACGCAATTTCCAGAGGCAGTCCTCCTCAAGAGAATAGATAGCGTGACCTGTGCAGAGGCCCTAATTTCTATTTTCTCCCGCGTTGGTATCCCGAAGGAGATCTTGTCAGACAGAGGTAGACAATTTACCTCAGAGGTGATGTAGTACGTCAGTAAGCTCTTGACGATTAAACCCCTGTTTAAAACCCCGTTTAACCCCTCCGCAAACGGGATCTGTGTAAAGTTAGACGGGATTTTGAAAGCCGTACGAAAGAATCTGTGCCATGTTCAGCTTCGAGAATAGCATCGGTACTTGCCCATTGCTCTATTTGCTTGCTGGAAAATCCCTCATCGCACCCTGGGATTTTCCCCATTTGAGTTTCTCTATGACCGAAATGTACGAGGCCCTATTAGTATCCTGAATGAGCTGTTCGTAAACCCCTATCTAGATAAAGAAATAAAAACTTCCTATTCGTATTTATTGGCCCTACGCAATCGCCCTGAAGAATGTGCGGACATCACTTATAAAAACGCCGATCTAAATCTAGAAAAATATCGCACCTATTTTGAAGTCAAGTCAAAAGAAAGACGATTTAGGCTCGGCGATGACGTATTACTCCTTTCGCCCACAGGTACGAATAAGCTCCTTAGCCAATGGAAAGGCCCCTTTCCCGTCCCCGTGACTCGTGGCCCCATGTATTATCTGATTAAAACCCCCTCTGGAGATAAGCTGTTCCCCGTTAACATACTGAAGCGGTAACACCACCGCGCCTGTATAAATAATATAGTCGTCCTTGATGAGGAGACAGTTATGGAAGCCTCTTACCCCTCCGACTTCCTTAGCGTAGGGCAAGTCGTTTGTTGAGCAGGATAATGATTATCCTCTCCTCTCATTACCTGGCTTCCCAGAGGATTCTGCCCCTAAATTAGATCTGGATCCCCGACTGGTACCCTCCCAAAAGATGCAATTATTACACCTGTTAAACAAATTCCAAGACGTGATTTCAGAAAAACCCAGCTGTTCGACTCACTTTGAGCATATAATCCCACTCTTAAGTAATAACCCATTCGTTCAAAACCCTATCCCCTACCATTCCATTTACGCCAGGCTTTCAACACCGAAGTAGAAAACCTTTTGAAATAGGAGATTATTGAACCCTCCAACTCCGATTATTGTTCCCTCATCGTCGTGGTGCGAAAACCTGACCAGTCCTTCCGTATGTACGTTAATTTTCAGAAGCTTAATGCGGTGACCGTTTTCGACGTAGAACCAATCCCCCTTATAGACCAAAATTTACATCTATTCGAAGAGGCTAAATTTATTTCCGAAATAGACCTATGTAAGGCTTAAGGAAAACGCCCGAAAATATACTGCATTCGCCAATGAAAAATGACTCATGCAGTTCCGGCAGCTTCTATTCGTACTGGTTACTGCTTGCAGTAAACATAATCAAATGATACGTCGAATACTGAATGGGTTGCATAACGTATCCTTCTACTTTTACAATATTTACGTTGCCACCCGTACCTGGGATCAACACCTGATCTCCCTCCAATCCCTCTCAAGTAGGCACCGTGAGCACGGACTTACTGTAGGCCCCAGTAAGTGCCATTTTGCGTGCGGCACCATCAAATATTTAGGATTTCACATCGGAGAAAATCAAATTGCGCCCCAAGAAGAGAAGATAAGAGCGACTGTCAGCATGCCCCTCCCGCGCACGAAGAAGCAGTTACGCTCCTTCATGAGATCAACGTCATTTTAGCGACGGTTCATTCCGAATTCTGCCTCCCTAGCAGCTCCCCTTTGCTTCCTGTTGCAGAAAAATTCTCCAGATCCCCTTGCCTAGAACCTCAAAGCTACCCCTTATTTTCAACAGCTAAAAGAGAAGCTTGCGTCAGCCTCCATCTTAAGGCTCCCCAATCTAAACAAGCCTATTGGTATTCGATCCGACGCCAGCAACGACGGCATACGATGCGTGCTCCTCCAATATGGAGAGGATGGCGAAAGCCACCCTGTTGCTTACGCCAGCCGGAAGCTACTGACGCGCTAAAATAACTATACGGTTATGTAGCGTAAAGCTCTCGCAATTGTTTGGATTATTAAAAAGTTCCATATGTATCGGATAGGGGAAAAAATTATTATAGAGACGGATCATCGTCCTCTAGCCTATTTAAAAAAGTCAAAGAGCCAAAATGGTCGTCTAATGAGATGGAGGTTACTCCTCCAAGAATACCAATTTCGAATTCTATATATAAAACGGACTGAGAATTGCGTAGCCGACAGTCTTAGTAGAAACCCCGTGGAGGATCCTCTCAGTTAAAGTAAGAATTATTAGCCCTCTATCGTCCTCCCTTGTACATAAATAAATTTTGTTGTTGAGTCTGCGTACTCGCGTTATAAAACTTGAATATGATAGTATATGTACATATTCTATATATACCGTTTGGCGCTTATGTATTTTTTGTGTGCTTTAGTCCCCTGTGTATGTATATTATACATTTGTCCTTTTTATGCTCCGTTCCAGTACCCTCTGCCTGTCTGATCGTTTATGTGATTTTTTTTGTGTTTCTTTGTATATGTAATATTATTTCTTTTATTTGCTTTTATCGGCTCGGTGACTTACATATCAATTGTTTTTTTTCCATATACATTAGTACTGAATGAAAATAGACGCCCAGGATCAAAATAAATCTCTTAGTCATTAATTGGTTTGCCTCAGTGACGGCTAAAACTAAAATCCACTTTTGTAGCGACTACCCAACTCAGGTCAGCCAGATAGTGATACTATGTGCACCTGTTCGAAGTAGGCTAGGAATTTCACGTCTCCAACCGTTGGTACCCTCCAAGCACGACCCCTTTCCAATTTGGGGGATGCCCTTTTCTCTCCCCTTCGCTCCAAGAAAAGGCCATCTTTCGGAAGGGAGGAGTGTGAGAGGACGGACGACCTCAAAGGACCACCTTGACCTCTCGCCCCTTCGAACAGAGGCCATGTGGCCTTAATCAGGATTCCAAAAAGCGAGGAAGCAAAGAAATTCATGCGTGGGAACAGCCAACGCGATTGTCCACAGCTGTGTTTGCTTAAGCCGGCTGATCCCCCGCTGAGACGGCTTCACCGACAACCCCATGCCCTGCGGACATACTAATCTCCCGCAGACACGAGTCTCTAACTAACATCCATTCCTTGAGGTCATGATCACCGCCAGAACGAGCGTCTTCCCAAGGCCTTATCTCGTCTCGGTAGACGAAGAATGGCGCCATTATGTTTCTCCGGGACTGCTATGCCCTGGAGGCCTTCTAGCGAGTAAGCCGACAGAGTATTTAATCTGATGTCTCCCGTTACTCGAAAGAGAGTACCACCCGCTTTTCACGAAGATACACACCCCTCGTCTCGAGTCGAACCTCGGAGTTAGAAGGTTTCTTCAGCTAGACTAATTGCCGTGAATTTTGGCTACAGTCAATAGGCAAATTCGCGAAGTGGCATTTCTTCGGAGAATTGTGCGACCCACTCATCTCATCCCATTTTCAAGATTACTTTGCCCCCTTGTTCTAGATTACTTATTCCCTCATCCAAGAGCATCTCGCCTTGAGTTCAAGAATATCTCACCTCACCTTTCAAGAGTAATTCGCCCAGTATTTAAGATTACCTCACTCGTGCTCGAGGTAATCCTATCCCTCAGGTGTGATTACTTCGCCCGTGCCGCAAGATTATCTCACCCCGTAAGAACCCGAGCTTTTGTTTCACCCCATCCTCCCCCCTCACCGAGTCAAGTTTACAAGGTAAAAGTATTTTCACATTTTATACTCTGTCCCGAAGATTATCCCTTTTTGTCATTATTTTTCTTTTTGACCGAGTCAAGCTTTTAACCCCTGATTTTCTCTTTAGTATTGAGTTATTATTTCTTTTAAGCCCGGCATTATTTCTCAATTTATCCCTATGCCTATATTTCCATATTTATCTTGTTTTAGTTGTAATTAAAGCTTTATTTGGGGTTTTAATCTTTCAATAACCTTGAATGAAACCTGGCATTTAAAGAACTCCCTGGCGAACAATTACGCACTCGCCTAGATTTAATCGCTTTAAACTCCCCTGAACCCAGGGAAGACTTACTTTCCCACCTCATTAGCTCCGCACAGCCGGCCATCTTTTGGCCGCTTCCATGTAAGTGTAATTGCCTTCACAGCTGCTAAGGTATACACTTACGATAACAAGACATTGATTTTCAAAACGTCTTCAAACCATACACACCTCATTCTTTCGCACCATCTTCACACTTAACATCAATATTTTGCTCCCGCTCTATCTACACACCTAAATGTTCACTTCTACATTCCTAGCTAAACAATGGTCTTTATGCTCCATCTTTACACCCAAACATTCGGCTCTTTCGAGATCGATCGAAATTTCGCTTTGTTTATCAAGTCCTAATCAAGAAATATTTGCCGAGTAATAATTACTGTTTGTACTCTTGTATTTTTATACTTGTGTTGATTCTAGTTGCTCCTAGGATTAACAATTTTAGTTTACTCTAAATCATGTCTTATAACATAGACACACATACGACCATGCATACGAACTTAAATTCATAGATGCAAACATGCGTAAATTGGAGATGGAAGATAAGAGAAACAAAGAGGGGTACGAGGATCTTTCGCTCATATGGAGCTTCCTCCGAGTAATACGTCATTAAAGTACCTCGTACTGCACCCTGTTTTTTTATCCTCCCTCTCCATTTGTTGCCAAAGACACTCATCAATAGTATAAATTATCGTGAATTCACTAAGTAGCTCGTGAGGGAGCAATAAATTATTTTTTAAAATCCCCAAAGGAAAAAAAACGACGATTTCCGAATACATGAATCACTTTCAGAATTGCTTTCCTAATTATAAGATTAGGACTGGGCTTTTCATCCTGGTCCTGATTATAAAAATAAGAATTCTAGCTGGAATATTTCATCATTTTAATTTATAGTAGATTTTATGATTTCTTAAATTTATTTTCTTGCGTTTATGTATATATTTTTATAATTACTTCTCATTCTCTCATAATTCGGAGTGCCTGTGGGCTTATGGATTGATGCGGCACCTTGGAAGTTTTATTATTATTATTATCGGTAATGATATAATTATGAGTTATAAGGAGCTACAAGGATAAGGAGTACCTTAGAAGACCTTACGGTCCATTCAGAGAGGGTACCTTTGGACTAGCAGTTGAGCAGGCACAGTTTTGCTCAACGGCTTACGTGCCCAAACGGCCACTTTTCAAGACTTTGTCCAGTCTTGACTTGAACTAATCAACAGAATTTCTGTTGACAACTTCCACTGGAAGTGCATTTCAGCTACCACACATACTGTATGTGAAAAATTCCCCACACATATCGCGGTGGTAACGGTTCAGTTCAAGTTTGTAGCCGTAATTTCTAGTTCTGCCCTCACTAAGTTGGAAAACATCGGTATAGTCTACATTGTCGAATCCTCGGAGCATTTTAAACACTTTGAAAGGCTGACCACGCAGTCTTCGGGTCTCCAGCGAGAACAGATCTAATTCCCTTAATCAATCATCGTAACTTTTGTGTCTGATAGAGGGAATCAGTTTGGTTGCCTTGGCTTGCACACGTTCGAATCTCGCGATAGCCTTTCGAAACGAAGGACTCCAAAATTATACGGCATATTCCAGCTGCGATCGGACAAGGGAGTTATACAAACACAATACTATCTCTTTGTTCCGATATCCAAACTGTCGCTTTATATAACCTAGCATCCTTTGGGCTTTCTTCTTCGCCTCAATACACAGCCTCGAGAGCTTGAGATCACTAGTTATAGTTACACCCAAGTCCTTCTCATTGTCGGTGGATTCAAGTGCAGTGCCCTTAAGGACATAGTAAGATTGGGAATTTCGGTGGCCGATATGCATCACGTTAAAAGGCATTTGCCACATGTCCGATATGCATCACGTTAAAAGGCATTTGCCACATGTCCGACCACTCTCCAATCTTCCGAAGATCATCTTGAAGGCAAGCAGTATTTCCTTCATTTGCGACGTTCATACCAAGCTTAGTGTCATCGGCAAATGTAGAAATCTTGGCAACCATGTCACCGTCCATGTCGTTGACATAGATGATGAACAGTAGTGGTCCCAGGACAGGACCTTAAGGAACACCGCTAGTAACGGGCACCCACTCAGAAGCCTGTCCATTCAACACCACCCGTTGCCGTCTGCTACTTAGCCAGTTCTCTATCCAACTTGGTACAGTTTCATCTATGCCCAGCGAAAGCACTTTCCGAAGGAGACGGCGGTGTGGTACCTTATCGAAGGCTTTTTGAAAGTCTAGGTAGACCACATCCACCGCCTTGTCCCGATCGTGCTCACTGAAAACGAAGTGGAAGAATTCTACAAGGTTCGTCAGGCATGACCGTTGCCTTCGGAAGCCGTGCTGGGAACTCCTCAATTGCAAGTTGAACTTTAAATATGACGTCATCTTGTCCACCATGATGCTTTCTATGAGTTCACCGACTATTGAGGTTAAGCTAATAGGTTGGTAGTTCGACGGCTGGCTAGCATCTCCTTTCTTGAAGATAGAACTCATCTCCGCTTCACGCAAGTCTTTAGGGACGCATCCGGTCCGAATTGACATGTTGAAGATTGTGCTCAGATATCGTGATACTTCTTCGTTCACTTCTCTCAACACTTTAGGTAGAAACCCGTCCGGGCCAGGGGACTTATTCGCATTTAGATCAGAGAGAGAGAGAGAGAGAGAGAGAGACTTCATTGCGCACTTCTTTTAACACTTTAGTAGAAACCCGTGATCAGTGATCCTTTTTTCTATTTCTCCTTGGGTGAGGTCTATTTCTTCCAGTTTTTCCCCCGAGTAAGAATCCGTGGGCTGGGGGATGGGACCATATTCTTGAGTAAACACTGAAGAGGAGTAGTTGTTCAGGAGGTTAGCATTTTCTGCATCTGAGTGCTTTAAGTGTCCCCTCCTCATTCACTAAAGGGCCAATCGTGCGATGGATTGGTTTACGGCTGTTTACATAACCAAAGAACTCCTTGGGATTCTCCTTGCAAAGTCTCTCCACTTGGAGCTCCTCGGCAAACTTTGCCGCCCTTATGCTGGACTTCACTCTCATAGCAAGCCTACGGTGCTCGTCAAAGTCACCAGAGATCTTTGACTGCCGGTACACCATTCTATTCTCCCTCATCAGTTGACCAACTTTTCGATTAAACCACTTTGGTTGAACGGAAGACCGACGAAGGCTTTTCAAAGGGATGAATCGTGATTGAAGACTTATGAACCTAGTTTTGTATCTATTTCACGAGTCTTCAACATCCTCGCACACTTTTAGCCTCGCATCAGTCAATCCAGCACGAAATCCTGCAAAGTCTGCACTTCTCAAATCAAGTTTCCTCGATTTACCAGTCGCAAACTCTACCTTGGGGACCTTGATTATAAATCTGACTAGTCGGTGATCACTGAAACCGAGCTCTTCGCATACAGAGAGATCCTCAACGATGTCATCCTCAGAGGTAAAGACTAAGTCGAGGGTATTATTGCCAAAGTCGAGAGAGAGATAGAGAGAGAGAGAGAGACAGGTAATTTTACCCCTTGAATCGTCTCAGAGTGTGTAAAACCCTCTCCACGTTTCCACCTTGGAAACCTCTTTGTTTTCGCCTAAAATCTTCTTCAGTGTCCCTTTACAACATCACCGGATCCTTTCTAAATGCAATTTCTGCCTCCTCCCAAATGCGATATGAACCCGTAACATGGGAACAAAACAATTTCCATCACCGTGGATTATACCCGTTTTAATGCTGCTAATGTGACCTGTGCTATTTCTCCGGATTCTTTTAATGAATTCCATGAAAATTAGTCTGTAAATTTTGCTCTTTTAATCTAATCATGCATTCCCCACTAATTTTGCTCGTAAAATTCTGCTAATCCTATGCTAATTCTGTGGGTGAAAACTCTCTTGGTTTTCTGATGCTGTTCTTGCAAACTTTGTTAAACTCTTGATGGAAGCTTTAATAATTCAACTAATAAATAAACTGACTAAATTAACTAATTTAAACTCTGATAGTTATGTTTATGCAAACTCTGCTAATTCGACATATGGGTGTTCTGTTATCTTTTGGAATATAATCTCCGTTAATATTGCTAGTAAGAATTTTTCTACTTCTATTAATCCACTTTTGCTAAGCCGGCTAATGCCAACCTTGAAAGTGACCACCCCGCGCCGACATTAAAGTGGCCGGGCAGGACGCTCGAATGTGTCCTTAAATTGACTGTCTTTTTTTTCTCAAGATTGAAACATCCGTTCTAAGAAGTCGCGCGATGATGTCACCAATAATTTTAGACCTTTATACGAGGGATAGTCATAAAGTGCGTCAAAAACAATGAAATAGTATATAGATAAGATAGTTGAGATGAATTTGATAGGTGGAAAGTTGTACTTATTGAACCTATATTCGTAGATGTAGCGTGCACAAAAGGGAAAGACTGATTGAAAGCTCTTTTCTTGTGTGATCTTTAACAATAGTTTGCGAGAGTTCTATGAGCTTCTCGCCATATATGTAGATATATCTACTCAGGCGAGGGATAGGTTAAGATAGGTGTAAGTTTAATCGATGCATTTTGCTTGCCTTTTTATTATAGTCTTGGGGTATTATTGCAGATATTGGCTTTAGAGGTGTTTTATGGATAGTGAATTAATGGAAAAATAGTTTTTAATATAATTTTTTTTAAATTTTTTTTTACACGAATATTTTAAATGCCAATACCTAAAAAATAAGTTACTCCATCTTTAGAATTTAGTATGTTTCTTCTAGGTAGTGAAAATATATGTACCTTGTATTCAGTACTCTTATCGAATATATTAGTAATTCCATTACATTCAATACACCTATTAAATAAAAAAGATTTTTCAATATATCAGCATTAGTGGAAACAAATAGTTTAAGAACTGTATTGAATGGAAATAGTTTTAGAACAGTATTGAATCAAAGGTGTGAGCAAAGGAATACAAAAGAAACTAAGAAGTAACTAAATGAAAGCGCAAAATTATCTCGAATACTTTTTTTATTTGCTTTTACTTGAAAAACTTAATGGTATTATTTTAGAACTTAATGATATAAATTCACTTTTAATGGGAACCCGAAATAAATGAGATGTGTGCAGTAAGTGAGAAAGAAAAATACAATCAAGTAATCCAATAGCAGGAGGTAAAGTGTGAAAGGGTGGTTATGAGAAATAGGAGAAAATCTTTCTTTAAATAAGCTGCTTAGGTAGTTATTCAAAATATAGCTACAAAGGTTAATCAAAGTTTGTTTCTAAGTACGAGTACCAGGGTAGTACACTTTAAGCCACCAGTAAAAATCAAGGGTGGGAGTAAAAGGAAATTATTTTCTTGTTTGCGTTTCGTCTGGCCAAACATGAATGGAACAAGTTTTTGTCGTGTCCAAGGCGTACATTCAACGGCGTCATTGAAGTGAGATTTCGAGCATGACGGGATGAACACTCAGACTTTCTTCTTCATTCAAACGCAAAGATTCTTGAGTATAGAAGAATTAACACTCCACTCAAACTCATCCACACACCATCCTTCTCGGGCGTGACAGTGAGCTTGGTAGAAAGAACACTCCTTCATTGCTCATTCAGACTTCACCCCTTTTTGCTTTCATTTTTTTGTCATTTCTCTTCAGTTGTGCGATTCCTGCATAACTGGCACTCTGAAGGGACGAAGGTGCTAAGTGGCACTTTTCTCAACTTCTCCAGTAGTTTCTTTTTACTTTTTGCCACAGTTGGTGATCCCTTAGAGTGGGGTTTCTTCATAGCACCATTTTTTTCTTTAATCACTTATTGCCTAGTTTTCGTCTAAGTATTTATGTATGTATGTAAGCATGTACCTATATATGTTAATCTCTTTTGGAGAAATATTTCCTAGTTGGGTTTACTACTAATAATAAAAGAAAGAACCAGAGTCCGACAAAACAGAACCTCCACTGCCGACCAACTCGAACAAATCCAAGAAATCGACTCTCTCATCACCACCAAACAACAAGACCACCCGAAGCAATTTTTTCAAACAACCAATCACAAACAAACAGCTTAGGCATAATGCACTACTCTAAAAATTACCAAACTACCAAACATCCGCAACAAAAGGAAAATGTACGCAAATTACACACATATCCCATATCCCAACCATTGTTTAACTACAAAAACTGTGTATTCAGTGTCAAATGTCTCTAAAACTTACAAAATGAAGACAAGGAACACATTTCAAACATCCATCTAAAACATTACCTTACCACAGCTATATCGGGAGTCACAGATAACTTTAACCACTCCTAGTTATACATCATCATCTCACCATCTGAATATACCTCCATATTATCGGTATTCTAAAATCAAATTCCCTCTGAAACCTTCCCTCCTACTAGGGATCTGTAGAGGCCTGAATTTCTTACTGTTCCACGTGAACCACCTATCGTCGTGCGGCGCCCATGTGGTTAAACTCCACATAGAGCCGCCTGTTGTAATCTAACAATTTTGTCGTCCTCCGAATGGGGGAAAACACAAACATTTCCCTTCATCCTGGAGAATGATATAAAGTGGAACCTCCTGATACAGAGGAAGTCGAGGCACGTCAGTCAGAGTGAGAAAGCCATCTCTTCGCAATCTTTTCTTTACTTCCAAGGTCGAAGGTAATACACCTCCCTTCCTTGAGTCAAGCCACGACCGCACACATTTACCCGTATCACCTCTTTCGTTCATTGTCAAGGCTACAGGCACACAAACCTTCTTTGGAGCCGAATGCATTCCAATCCCTCGCCTAGGGTGCGAATCAAAAGAGCCGACAGGTGGCACACCTCAACTCGTCTCCGCTTCTCCTCACCTAAGGTTATACCAGACCCTAAGGAAACCCCCTCTCCTTGTCGATACCCTACAAACAGCACCCGATATATTTTAACCTGTACTAAGCCATAAGCCTTCCTCTGAGAGTCGAACGCATTCCAAACTCGCCTCGTTTCGCCACTCAGAAACAGTTGTGAACCTCCGTGTTTCATCATAGCTCAAGGCCACCTCGGATCTCTGAGTAAAATGCCTATCCTCGACGAGGCTCGACATACGGCCTCCTAGGTATTTTCACTTCTCCACTCACATCCAAGGCGAGGTTCATCGTAAAGACTAACTATAACTAAATTAGTCCGTTGACTAATAGTAGTAATAACGAAATGGTTATTAGCACAATGAAATCAGCATAGTCACAAATGCGGTGGTTACTAGAGCAGTGAAATAGTCACAGTCATAAAAGCGGTGATTGATTGTGTAGTGAAATATGCAAAAGTAATCCTAATAACCTATTAATGCTTTAATCGATAACCAATGTAACTCTAATTATACGAGGGGCGGTCAATAAGTTTTGAGAATCTGTAGGGCAAAACAGAGGAAGGGGGGTGGCTGTCTGTGGGGGTGTTAGGACAAGTTATGACAAGTCAGGACCTGCAGCCGCACGCTCCTGACTCGTCTATTTAAGAAGCAGTAGCTGATCGCAGATCGTCATCACAAATATTTCAACAATGGACAAGGTTGAGCACCGCGCAGTGATCAAATTTTTGATCAAGGAAGGCAAGAATTCAAAAGAGATCCATGAACGCATGGTTGCAGTGTACACCGACACCGCCCCTTCCTATGCAACCATTGCTCACTGGAATAGGGAGTTCCGCCATGGTCGTGAATCCCTTGAAAATGACCCCCGTCCAGGACACCCATTAGACATGACCAACGAGGACAATGTGGCCTGTGTGGAGAGGAGGATCCTTGAAAATCGACGAAAGAAGATCGGTCAAATCGAGCGAGAACTTAAAATATCACATGGAAGTGTTATCAACATCATCCACGACAATTTGGCCTAGAAAGCTCACGCCCCATGATCGACTTCAAAGTCGTCAAAGTCCACAAGGCCAGAGTTGCACAAGCTGCTTTGCGAGAGTGCGGATTCGAGGAGCTCAACTATCCCCCCTACAGTTGAGATCTGGCCCCCAGCGACTACTTTTTATTCCACCAGCTCAAGGCTGCACTGCGTGGACGCCGGTTTGGGGACGATGAAGATGTCCAGCTCGCCGTCCAGGAGTGGATTGAACAGCAGTCGGGAGATTTCTGGTTGTCGGGAATTCGAAGCCTCAGGGACAAGTGGCGCAAGTGCATTGAAGTCGAGGGTAGTTATATTGAAAAATAATAAACCAATTTCCTCATACCTCGTTTCCTTATATCCGAATTGCAAAACTTATTGACCGCCCCTTGTATATCCCATTTTCTTGTATAAATAAGGTAATTAGAATTTTACCCCTTTTCCTTAACACCATCTTAGAGATCGTAAGCTCCACACTTGGTATGAGAATAGGTTTCGTAACCACACAGAATTGGTGTGAGAAATAAAGACTTAGCCCTACAAACCTCTCTTATCTTTCTCAACTATTTCAAAAACACTCGAAAAACTATAATCATCAAAGAAATTATATCCATCACACCTCTCACGAACCAAATGTATTAAAGAAAAAAACACCCCATAACCACATTACTGACCCCCTAACAACACATTTTAGAATACTTTAATCAAAACTGACTTTACAATGCAGTCGTGACAGCAATAACCATCAGCGAAGCCTTCGATATCGCCCCACACCACATGTTAAAAGGAAAATACTGGACACCAATGTAAGTAAAAGAGAAGAGCAAACTCCCTCTCTAATAGCCCCAACCATTTGCTCTAACACAATGCCTAAGCCTCACTTCCCAATGGAGTTCCCCAATGCGTCATCTCCCCGATCGTCTTTAATCTTTACATCCATGACATACCTTTCTCCACTGTCCAATCGGTCCGCCTAAG
This sequence comes from Ceratothoa steindachneri, assembly GCA_963969495.1. Lineage (NCBI taxonomy): Eukaryota > Metazoa > Arthropoda > Malacostraca > Isopoda > Cymothoidae > Ceratothoa > Ceratothoa steindachneri. The sequence continues at coordinate 21,334,451 of OZ018323.1, forward strand.
CATTTACCCAGATCACATATCCATCTCTTCCCAATTATTCTCTGTACGCACATCCTTGAGAAACCTAAACACGTGCATTATGTACATTAACTTCCAACCTGGTTCACACCAAAAAGAATGTCTATCTTCAACCACAAAATTAATTGTCACCCTCTTTGTCCATGACTATCATGAATCAAACCACCCAGGACATCTTACTCCACTGTCAACCTCTCATACTCACTAGTAACTCTGTATTACTGGAAATCACCCTATGTAGCTCTACCCATGAATTTCGCTTATCACCCCCAAAATTACCTCAAAATCCATTTCTAAACTCAACGTTTTCAGAACACTCACAAACACCATCTTCAGACAACACAAAGAAGCAAATATTCTATACAGACAGTTAATCCCCGCCACCCTAAATTACGCATCTCCAGCCTGGACACCATCCATATCTATCATAAACCTTCACAAAATAAAAAGAGTAGAGAGTAGTGACCTCATCATAACAACTGTCTGCACAAAACTACCAATATACAACAATTCCACGCTGAAAACAAAATTCTCCCTACCGAAGACCACCTAAACATGATAGGCACAATTCATCAGCAACTTGTTCTGCCCCGCACACCACTTGCACACCCTCTCCATCTCCTTCCTTAGAACTACAAATATCGCTCCCACCACCCAATAAACCAAATTTAAAGCAAACTTCCCTTCAACCCCACCGGAACAGAAATCAATGAAACACGGAGCCACACCACTATTCAAAACTATCCGCAAAACGCCTTGCTCCAAAGCCTCCACCCGACATTCCCCCAATTGATCTACTCTCGATCGCTGAGCCTGAGTTTCTGCGGCCCCCCTGGGATCAGGGCCCCACCCCTCTCTACATGAATCAAAAAGTAGAATAAACTCTGACAGTACAGCAACCCGTAAATGATGCCCTTCTCATCCCTTCCTGCATCCCTTCCCTTAGCCATTTCACCACATCCTTCGATACAACCTCTCTGGACGACCTCTGGAAAAGACCAGCCATAGCGGCATTCCTAAGTTCTATCAGGGTTGACTGAAAGAAGCCGGGGGACAACAAAGTAATAAACGCTTTCTTTGTTTCTCTCAGCACAACCAAAACTTCTCATGTAGAACTTTGTAAGATTACAAAGTTACCCATCAGATCCCATGCAGTTAAGAGAAAGTTTTCACTCTCACTTCCACCCCTCCACTATCTTCTAATTTAAGTTCCCTCAACCGTTTCAATGCTTTATTTACTGACTCAGCCAATCCTATTTTCACGGGGTTTGACTTCTCCACTCTAACATTAAATATTTCAAACACAGTGCTGACAACTCACTAATTTTAGTACATTTCGTCTAATTCTCTTTTCGTTTGTTTCACCCTTTCGCTCATTTCTAAATTGCTTGTACTTTTAATATTTAAGGCGAAAATCAACGAAGCCATCCTTAGATCATATAGATAAAAATATGGAAGAGTAAAGCTAATGGAATTGAAGATGTGTGGTAAGTACGTAGCGGGAATAGGAAGAAAGACTTAGGAGATGGGGTGGGTGCCAACTCTCCTGAATTACCCGTCATATTCCTACCTGTGAGGAAAGGAAAAGCAAATCATCGCAAAACCTGATCATGGGGATCCGAAAATAGATTTTTCAGTGATCCGTCCTTACCAAGTTGTCATTTAGGCGACAAATAAACATAAAATTACACTCGGTGAAATAAAACTCCACAAAATCCTGTATACAATATATATATATATATATATATATATATATATATATATATATATATATATATATATATATATATATATATATATATATTAGACTGGCCCAGATCTAAGGAGGCGATTTTTCATACATGCAAATTGTGAGGCTTCCTATAAAAAACAATTTTAACTCAAGTTTTAGCTAAATTGAACGAGTTTTAGTACTGGCCACAAAGCTTACAAAGTTTGACGTTTTACAGTCCCCCTCCCCCCTCCTCATGAGGTAGCTGTAATAGGTGCGTTTTTTAATGTGGTATCCCCAGGAAGCCTATTCCACAGTATTCTGCCTATCCATTTCTCCAATACATATTTTGTTGTTTGGGGAAACCTGTAGAAGATACTGAAGCTGATTTTCATTTTTGGTAAGATGTTTATTGTAGCTCTCAATCAAGGTTACAGCTCTCTCTTCATTGTCATTGATGACATTAATAGTGTGAGCATATTGTTTTACTATTCGATAGTCATTTCTTTCCTGCATTTTGAAGAGTTTACTTCAAAAAAAGAGGAATTGAACGACAACTTTGTGAAAAAAGTCGACTTGATTCAGTCACTGTATATCGTTTCTCTGGATGCTGTGTGCCAGGCTTCGGCACTGCTGCAGCCATCTTTCTCTTTAAATCTAGAGTGATACCTTTATCTATGGAGGCAAGGGACACAAGTTCTTCGCTTAGATACCAAAGGTGACGACCAAGTGCTTTGCTGGCTACAGAAGCAAGTTCCTTATCTTCAGATACTTGAAAACTTTGCAACTACTTTAAGTCCTTTCGTGGAGTAGTGGATACAATTGAAGATCTAAATCAGTTTGAAAAGTAGTAATGTAAAACAAACTGTGTCTATCGCTCGACTGATGTCTGCTCTTTCTTGGTCATTTTAAATTGTGATTTGAAGAGTACAATTTTAATTGAGGAAATAACCCTTGCCATCCAACGTGCTCGATGTACTGCTTCAAGTTGTTTGAAGGAAAAGCTTTCTCCGTCACCCCCTAAATATGCAGCTAATAGTTGCAAAGGTTCTTTGTAATCTGCTCGAGGCTGATGACATTTGAACTGTTCTTGAAAAAACTAAGCATAGTTTCTTGCCAAGAAACACATGTATTGTTTGTCTTTCAGGAATCACGGAAACGCTTGAATAATTGAATTTCTGTTCCGGAAGAAGCACCAAAACACTTTTGAAATACGTCAGATACAATTATTTCATGAACATAATGCCTGCAAGGAAATGCAAGAAACCTTTATTTAGTTTTATTTCTATTGCCACATATGCACCTTTCTTAGGACCAGTGTTAATAGCAGTGGTGTTAAAACACGTGGCTTTAACACTGTCCTTGATATTCCAATCTTGAAGACATTCCACAACTGCTTTTGTTGTTTCAGCACCTGTACCTGACTTTAGTTTAGGTATTCTCAAAAGCTTAGAGATACCACCACTACACATTAACACAGGCAGTCTATCTATATTTTCAATGTCAATTAAATAAGGCATTAATTTGCAATCCAAATGGACTGTAAAAGGTGCATCTGTAGTGAATATTTGCTTCAAACTATCTGCTATTTATTTACACAGTTCTTTTTTTTTCTTTGCAATGTACTTCTACTTATGGTTATATCATCAATATATCTTCTAAGGGCTAATGCTGTTGCTGAGATCACCATCATCGCATGATGATCACTCATTTTTGTTCTGTCTAATGTAGACATAAGTCAGGTCAAATCATTTCCTCGCCTTTAAATATTCTCTTCCTTGGATGATTAGATGGAATGGGCTCTCATTCATCACTCCTGTTATTTTAGCTGCTTGATTTACTTGTTAGCTGAACGACTGACAAATTTATTTTTCTACGCAATTCTCTCTCGTTCAACTCGCTGCAATTCTTCTTCACTTCCTTTGCGTTTTTCTCTTCATTATTTACTTTACTTGTCAGCACTCATATATAGCCTCGTCTACCTTTCTCTCTCTGGGCCTGTAGAAATGAACGATCTTCTTCATTGGTTATCATTTCTAATGCGTTAGCATGAGCTATATCAAACCACTCATTTAAAGATCCTTGGAATGAAGTTTCCTTTGATATTTGAGTTTTATATCGCCTTGATTTTGTTTTTTGAAGGGTTCTGAACTGCTTATATTTCTTCTGAATCTTTGTAACCACATGCTGTTTGTCGCTAGTTGGAATTTTTTCTTTGTCCTATATTTCATATTTTGAATATACAATGTTACAGGCATCTTTTACATTCTTTTTGCATTGTAAGGAGAAAAGCCGTCAAGGAAGTTTTGTGGTTTGAATTGCATCAATTGTTTCTCCAATAAGCCATACTTCTGTTTTACTTCTTGTTTTAATTAAACTTGACATGTTAATTATATTCCTGAAAGACTTTGTTAAACACATAGACAATGAAACTATGCTCACTCTTCACTGGTTCACACAACACTGAATAGGGCATTGGTAATTGCCAACTGGTAAGTGATGTGCTGTTGAGACAATGGAACGCGACACCAGAACGCCTACAAGACCTCACGTTTGACTTATTTGTCCTTTGTACCTACGATATAACACCACAGGTTATAGCATGACAATGAAACTTAGAATGCACTTAATATAGATATTAACATAATACAACTATTAATTTATATTTAGGCAATAGTTACTCAGAAAAAGACAAAAAATCAATAATATTTTACTATTTTTCATATTTTGCACATATTATTAATATATGTGAAACTAACATTCGTTGTGGCACTACTAAATATTATTATATTTTGCTGCAAATTTGCACAGCGCATTTTTTCATCAAGCCTCACTATATCCAAGGATTTTTTCTTTTATTTTCTTTTGGGCCAGTCTAATATATATATATATACTCTTATATATATATATATATATATATATATATATATATATATATATATATATATATATATATATATATATATATATATATACTATTCAAGTCCCCAGCTGTGGCAGCGTTATTAATTTTAACTTGTATTTTCTTAATATTTCTTACAAGTTTTTTAACGGGGTCTTCAGGAAGAGAAAAAAACATCCGCGAATGACATTCTTTATTCCTAGACGTCTTTCGACCGTGTTAGGTCTTATTCAGGGAATGAACAGAAATGAAATTATTCACAAATTGCTACATTATATATAGTCTTTCTACGTAAACATAGGTATTACAAAAATTGGCCACTCATAGCGCGGGAAATTTTTAAGGCGAAACTAAGCGCTAGAAGAAACATATAATGTTGGAAGGCTCAGATTACTTTCGCTACCACCGAAATATCCAAGAAATTAACACAGAATGGAATACTGGTATTTAACATTATAATACCAGGCGCTAACATTAAACAAGAAAAAATTAGTAGCATTTAGATGTGCCTTTCATGTTACAAATTAGAAGAACACACAACGACGACCTTCCCGGATAAGAACAAATTCTGGTGCAGTGAATGCGCCACAGAAGGACACCCATTCGATAAGTGCGAAAGCACTAAGAAGAAATGTCTCAACTGTAATTTGAAAGGGAAACACATGACCATGGCTCTAAACTGCCCAAAGCGCCGAGATATCACCAATAAGAAGGAATAAGAAGAGAAGAAATCTAAGGAAATGACCTACGCGAACGCCACCAAGAAGAATGGGGAAGTAAAAACTACACCTGCACAGATGAACATCACAAGAGATCTGGGAGCAAAGATTCTGTTCTGCATTACACACGCAAATGTGGCTAATGCAGTGAAGCCTGGCTGTTACAACCAGGTCCTAAATACAGTCTTAAAGGCAAACAATCTCCCTTCAGTACTCATGCCTGTAGACCCTGAATGCTCCAAGGTATTCAAGGAATCAGTCATAAGAAACAACACTGCAAAATCTGAACTGGAGGAGATCATCGACGCTCTCTCATCAGAGGAATCCGAAGAGGACGATGGAGAAGAAGAAGAAAAGGCTGAAAATGAGCAGGTATCTTCCTCTTCGGACAACGACGAGGGCCCCTACTCCCGTACACGAGCTACGAAGAGCAGGTCCAAAACCCAAAGTCCCCCCTCCTTGAAGAAGGAAAACCCTGGGCACAGTAAAACCGCCCCACCAGCCCCCAAGAAGAATAAGAAGAAGCACAGGTAAAAACAATTCACCATATTACGGAACACACTGAAGATACTGGAAATCAATACCAACGGCTAGATGACGAAAAGGACTCTTTACGGAAATGTATTCAGAGAAATTGATGCAGACATCATCTTAATTTCGGAACACAGGATCGACACGCGTAGTACAGAAATGAAAATCTGGAACTACGATGTGTTGATTACGAATTATTCGACGGAGCCGCTATTTCAATAAAGAAAGGGATTAAATACAAGCAAATAATAAATCTAGAAGAATCCTACCTCGCGATTGAGGTCGAACTCGACATAGGAAAGTTGGTCATTGCTTCCGGATATCAACCGCCAAGGATAGACGTGTTACCAATTAACACTCTCACTTGTCTATTTGGCAGAAGAGTCCCCACTATATTAATGATATATATATTTATTTATTTTTTTTTGCTCCGTCGTAGCTTTCTAGCCTTTCAAGTTTGTCTTTTGTTAACTTTAATCAGCCTAATATTATTTTTGTGGGCATTTTGCCTCCTTTGTTTTCATTTTCGTCTATTATTATTTTTATTTTGTTTCTTTCTTTTTGTGGGCACTTTGCCTCTTTTGTTCATTTTTTTTTTATTCATAAATTAGTTTGTACTTTTTTACTTCGTTTTCTTTTGATGGGCTCTTCACCTCTTTTTTTATTTTTATTTTATTTTAAATTAGTTTGTTTGGTTTGGTTTGGTTTTCTTGTTGTTGTTTTTTTCCCATTGATTGGCTCTTCGCTTCTTTTGTTTAGTTTTATTTTAAAAAGAGGTATTTCGCCTCTTTTTATTCTTTGTCCTTTTATTTCTCTATTTTATTTTATATGGTCTTGTTCGTTATCTCTCCTTTGTTCGGTTTTTGTTTTGGTTGTTCTTCTGTCTTTATGTTTGTATTTCTCGATCTTGGTTATTTACATATATATTGGGTTTATTGCCTCTCCCGTGCAGCAGTTTCTTCCGCTTGGGAATAATGCTGTCCTTGCAACTTTGTGTCGCTTCGGCTGTGTGATTGCAATGTTGAGGTTGTCTAGTGTGGGTATAATAGTTTTCTTTATCTTATACCAAGTCTTTCTCACTAGCCTTTGAGCTTCCGTATTAATTGGTTTAAGCCCTGCTTTTGCGTGCAGGTCTATTTGCCTAATACGGTCGCTTCTTCCAACTCAAGCTATTTGCAGGGTGGCTTTATTTTGTACTCTTTGCATCGTCCTGAGAGAAGTACAACTTGACATCTGAGTTATCACTGCCGGGCACACCAGGACGGAGCGTACCGAAGCAGTGTATAGCTTCTTGTTTAAAGCGTTAAGGTTCCGGGACCTGTATAGTTTCCGAAGTTGATTTTTGGCTAGGAAGACTGGTGTTGATGTAAGTTTTGTACCCAGACTTGGTGAACCGTAAACCCAGGACGTTACCCTCTCTCGAGCACGGGTATAGATCGTCGTTCACGATGACGTCGTCTATTTTACGGCTGTTCCTTGGGATTATTTTGAATTTTTGGCGGTTGGTTTTTATTTTCTGCTTCATTTCATATCTATTAATGTTGTTTATTTTGGCAGCTGTTTCCCTTGTTTAAACTTCCGCGTACATATAAGAACTGGAGAAGATTTGTGTGATGTCATCTGCAAATTTCAGATACATTGTGTCTTCCCACACCAGAGCAGGGAGGTCTATTGTGTACACGAGGTGCAACAATGGACTCAGACAGCTGCTTTGTGGAACTCCCGCCATGAGTTTGAATTCGGGCCCTGAAAAGCCCTCGATGGAGATTTGGGCTTTTCCCTCCATAACATGGTCACAGAGAACCATTTCCAAGACTAAGTTCAGCTGAAGGTTCAGGATCTTGAATTGGAGACCCTTCAGCCAAACCTTATCGAAGGCCTTTTGTACATACATCCCGCACCACAACATATACGTACATATTTTCCCTCTGCTTTGCACTGGGCTATTTTCTACGTTAGGAGGGCGAGGGCAGTTTCCATTCCTCATCCCTTTCGGAACCCGTGCTGCAGGGGGTTGTGAGCTCCCAGTTATGCTAGTTGTTTAACCCGGTTTGCTAGGATTTTTTTTTGTAGATTTTACCCACGAACTCGAGCAAGGAGCTTTCTCTGTAATTCACCAGTTGATCTGCGGGCTTAACATCCTTGGGTATAAAAATGATTTTGGCCACCTTTAAACCGTCGGAGAAGTAGCCCGTGTTCAAGGAAGCGTTAAAGATGTTGGTGATTCCCTGAATGATCTGCTGAGAGGCATTTTCCAGATTGCTTTTGGTGATACCCGTCCAGCCTGGTGCCTTTTGTTTGAAGGAATTCACAGTGGCCATGGCGACCTCTGTCATGGCCACTGGAGGACCATGGTCAACCATCTTCCTTCCCATGTCCGCGAGGTGGTGTAGATGAGTGTGGTATATTATCTGATTTAGATCGTCAATCAGACAGCCTTCGAATTTCTGGTCGAACTCTTCGTTGTCTTCTTCGGTGATAGAGAAGACTTTCTCCCAGTATGTTCTGAATCTTCCCTCCAGAATCGCCGGGTTCTCTATATATTTCCGGTTCTCTTTGATCGGAGCCTTTTCCTTTTTTTTGTAAACCTTTCAGTTTCCTAATTTGGTGTCAGAATTTGGCCGGTTTCAGCTTACTGTCTATTCTCGCTATAAGGCTGTCCCAAATCTCAGCCTGTTGGATGTTTATTGCATCCTTTAGTTCGGAGCTTAGCCGGCGTAGTAGCGCGCTTTTTTCCCGGTTTGGACCTTCCCATCTAATCTCCTTGTACACTTATCTATGCACATTTGCGGTCCTCTTCATATCCTCTGTCCATCTGGGCCGAGGTAGCGTTTTGTATCCATTTTCGGGAACACACTCGCGGTTACCTTCGATGGTAGAAGTCATCACTCTTCCGATTTCATCGTCGATCTCCTCCAATGTAGACTCACTCAGGTCTACTGGGGCGTATTGTCGGAGTAGAGTCTTGTATTGCTCCCAGTCGGTGGAGGCGTAGTTCTTACGTGGTGTGACTGGCAGCTGGATCGGCGCGAGTGAAATTGTTGTTAATATCGCAATGTGATCACTGGAAGTTGTTGGGCCCGGCTCACTATGGTAGTTGAAGGGGAAGTCTCCGCTTGTCACGATGATGTCAAGTTTGGTTACTGATCTGTAAGTGATGTAGGTCAGGAAATCCGGCCCTATCCTATGGATGTTTTTCCTGTCCATTATCATTTCAAAGTTTCGGCCTCTTTTGTTGGTTCTACCATAGTAGTCTGACATTCAGCATCTGGCATTGAGGTCGCCCCCTAAGGATGCCATTCTCCGGTTTCCCCAAAGTGTGCAGAAGTCTGTGACGGGTAGATAGGCTCAGCGAGGGGGTTGAGTGGCTGGAGCTATCTTAAGGTTCCCCACTAATGTGGGAAGTTGTATCGCCACAAAGGATTCGTCCAATTCTGCGAGACGTTTGAACGTGAGGTTAGCTCTAACAACTATTGAAGCACCATCAAACCTTTACTCTGAGTGGTTATTCATGAGCACTCTGTATCCCGGTATTTTGAGTTGACTTCTTGTGTTGTCAATACCGTGCTCCGTTAAGGTTGAGTGTCAGCATCCTCAATCTATTGTTTACGTTTTCCATGCTGGTCTTTCTCTACTGGTGTTTCTGGGCGAAGTTTCTTTTTTCTTCCGTTCCTCTTTTTCTCAATTATGTGTTGGAGACATGATCACGCGAATCCTCGTATAGAGTAACGTTATGGCGTAGTGGGGCCTCCTCAACCACTTCAACCTCGATCGATGCATCGTACTCCCATTTACATATTTTCTTATTTACTCCGTTTAGAATTTTTGTTTCGTCCATATTTTCAGGAAAGAGGAATTTCCCTGCCACATAAATGGTGAGATTAATCCTGTCCGCGTCGAGCGGTTTTTTGGTTTTCTTCCCTTTTTTGTTTTTTTTTATTTTTAGGATCTTCTGAGTCGGAATAGTTCGAGGAGTCAGTGGACTCCGTTGATGCCGGCTCCACCGTTTCGCTTCTCTTCGTGAATTTACTATTAGGTTAAACCTGTGTGAGTTTACTTGCAGTAGCTTTAAGTTCCTGGGTTTCATCTTCTATTACTTCCTTGTTGGTGTCCATATCATTTGCATTTTTATGAACCATTTGCAGCCCGAAGATGTCTCCTTATGGAAGGCCGTCCGGGAACCACATTTTGCTCATTCCGTTTTTGGCCAGCATTTGGTTGAGTTCTTTTGCGAAGCAACCAGGTTGGGTTAGATTTATAACGTAAGCATAGATGATGCACGTAAAGATTTTTGTGGACTCTTCGTTCTCTATCTTCAAATATGTTTTCTTTGTTTCTGTTTCTTTGTACGCGGCTGTAGCTACCTGTGCGTAAGTAGTGTTTGATCTGCGTACCTCTTCCTGTTTCTTGTCATTTTTCTTTCTGTTTATTATTGCTTTTTTAACCGGGCATGCCATAGCTATTGATCTGTGGCCTTGCCCGCAGTTGGTACACCTCTCGTAGTTGTTGCGGCAGTCCTTCCAGTGGTGTCCCTTCTCGCTGCACTTGGAGCACGTTTCCTCAGGCTCTTTACAGTCTTTGTGACGTGCTGCTCCATTTTATAGCAGCGAAAGCAAAACTGGAATGGAAAAAATTCTTATCTCTCTATCTGGTCTCCAATCATCTTGGCGTTGAACATAAGCAAGCCTTGCTCTTTTGCCTTTTGAGCCATCGAAGCTTCTGCGAAGACAACCTTAAATACATGGGTGTAGTCGCTATTGCCCCGCCTATTCTTGAATTTGATGATACCTGCTGCTTTAGCTCATTTTTGTCTAAGCTCGATTTCTTTTTTTATTTCTTTCCTATTGTGTTGTCCGATCCAAGGATCGAGTCTCCTGCAAACGACACTGAGATGGGCTTGTATTTGTAGAGGGATAGCTTGCTGTAATCAAATGGTTCTTAGGATTTCCAGAGCTTCTTCTTTCGTAATAGCTTCTATCTCCTTTTCTCGTTCACAGATCGCGACGTACCCAGAGTGGACATCTAGAAGCCTTACAAAAGCGATGTTTAGTTTACCGAACATTAGCTTAAATACCTTATCCCTGTTGGACTTGTTCTACCCATTGATCACCCACAGGGGGATTTTTGTGGTATTCTCTTTGGCCATTTTGCATTCAGTGAGGCCCCACGGGGCCTTTCCGATTTTTGCCTCTCCTCCTTTTCTTCTGGTGTTTAGACTATGGTTGAATATCTTGAATCTTCTTCTTTGAGGTTGTGATTTCTCGTTAAATGGGTTGAGTCAGTGATTAACCCCATCCAAGTAGCAACACAGCGTTATTGAACATAGATTGCCGGATGGGAAGATGATGATGATAGGTGAACCCGGGGGTGGGGGGCACAGAAGAGGAGGTGGTCTGCGGCCGACTTGTCCTGGAGAAACTCCCCACACTTCTGACTCTCAGTTCAAGTGAACCGATAGTGAAGTGCTAAATGGGAATTCCGGAACAAGCTTTCGAAGAGGGTTTATACCTGTGGGAGACGGAAAGTTTTGAGTTAAAAGAGGACAGATTGGTGAGGAGGCAGATTGAGCAACCTCGGTAGTCAAAGGTGGAAAGGGTGGAATATCCTTGCCCGAGGGACAAGGAGGACCTACTTATTAACGTGGATTCCGAACCACCGTCATGCATTTACTCATCATTCATCATTATTACTTCCTTTTCACACTTTTCGCGCCTATGTTCCTCATACAGAAGCGGGATGACCGCCTAATCTCTGTTCCCTTATTCTCTTCATCTTTCATTTATGTGTTTATTGTAGCATTCATGCCGTTTTGAGTAATCTTAGCTCTGAGCTTTAGTTATGTATTATTATGTTACTTGTTTTTACCTTATTTCACTTTCTCTTGTCGTTATCACTTTTTCACTTTAGTTTCACTCTGTTCACTTGTTTTACTATTAACTTTCACTTCACTATCATTTTTGTTAAACTTTTTAATACTATACTTTTTAATACTATGCTCGTTTTATTTATGTTTTACTGTTAACTTTCACTTCACTATCATTTTTGTTAAACTTTTTAATATAGTTCACTTATTACACTTTTAGTTCATTTGGTTCACATTATTTCTGTTTAAACTTTTGATCTGTGTTGTCTTCTTAGTCGGTTGTTTCGTCCTATCTAGGTTGTTTAAATTCGGTTGTCTTTTTAGGGTATCAATCTGGTTTCTTGGTTGGTTATTTCGTTGGTTGGGTTTGTATATAGTCGGGTAAATATCTTTATCGTTACGCTTGTTCCTTCTCTCTTTTTGAATTTCTACTTAAGTAAACATGGATACCTCTTCGATTCTCAGCTGTTGTCTGCCGCTGGAAAATCGAGTGTTAAAGGGGACTCCTTCTCTGGTGTTCGTGTGCTCTTCAAATATCGGAGGTAGATCGTCTATCTTCCTCCATATTTTCTCCGCTCTGTTCCTGATGTTGATATTGAGCGTTTCTAATCCTGCTGCTTCTTAATGTAGATCCTGTAGTCTTCTCCTCTCTCCCCAAATGTGTGTTGGTCATTAGGTAGAGAGCTTTATTTTGTATTTTCTGGAATTCCAATTTTTTGGTCCTTGTTTCACCTCTCTTCCTAGTGCAAGATAGATTTTTCTTTTATTTTTCATGCCTAACCCTCTTATATTGTACAGTAGGCTAAGCATCGGAATCGCCTTGTTCTTCCCTCCGTTATATGTTGTTTGTAGCCTCCTTTTGTTATTCTGAGTCCTAGCTCTTTGCCCTCACTATATCTGTAGTTCTGATCTTTAACTACAATTTCAGCTGTTTTGTTCCTGGAGATTGGGATTATTGTAAATTTCCTTCTGTTCGTCCTTATCTTCCAATCTCTTTCATAGTGGTTGATTTCTAAAGCTGTTGTCCTTGCCTAAAAGCGTACGTTCCTGTACGGAGTGACGAGGAGTTGGCTTATGTCGTGCGCGAATGTTTAGGTAACCAGGCATTATTGGTGGTGGAAGGTCTGCTGTGTATATTGAATACAGCGTGGGGCTGAGACAGTTCCCCTGCAGGATTCCAGCTTCCAATTCGAATTCTGGTCTTGAATAACCATTGATCTTCACATATGCTCTTCTGTCTGTGACATAATCGCAGAGAATTCTCCCCAGATTGCTATTCATCTGGAGATTTAAGATCTTATATTGCATTCCTCTGACCCAGACTTTGTCAAATGCTTTTTCTACATTTCTCAGTACCAAATTGATGTAGTTATTCTCTGATTTGGCCTTTGCTATTTCCTCTGTTATTATGTCAATTGCCATTGTGGTGTCTCTGCCTATTCTGAATGCGAACTGATAATCATTATAAAGGTCATTTTCTTCAAGATATTCTTTTAGTCTTCTGTTAAGGATTTTCTCGAAGACTTTACCCATGAATTTAAATAGCGATATTGGCCGGTAACTGATGAGGTGGTTTGGTGGTTTTCCTGATTTGAGACGAATATCATTTCCGCTAGTTTATAGCTATCATGGAAGTAACCGGTGTTTAAGCACGCGTTAAAAATATTATTTAATGTTCTGATGATTATGTTAGGTGCCTTGGTAAGATTAATTCTGGTTATTCCTGAGGGGTCTGGTGCTTTCTGTTGTTTGAATGATTGTATTACGCCTTTGATCACTTCCGTTGTTATGTAGGCCCCTGTACCCAGAATTTCCTCACTTTCTCGCTCTACACTTGGTGCTAGAGTAATCTTGTTTATGTTTTCTCGCAAGACTGTGTGGACCATTTCGTCTATCTCTGGATTAAGTCTTCGTCCTCCTCTGGTGTTATGGAGAATACTTATTTCCAGTAATTACGAAAAGTTATTCCTTGGTCGTCTCTTCTTGGATCTTTTCTTTCCTGTTTATTCTTATTTGTTATTTATTCTCCCTGGAGTCTGCCTTTAAGTCTATTTATTAGTCTCCAGTTCTCTTTTGGTCTTCTTTCTTAGTCTATTTTCTCCATTAGGCTATCCCATATGTTTCTTGTAGCGCTTAGTTTTCCCGTAAAAAATTCACGCGTCATGATTGGACAAGTTTCGTAATACTTATGTTTACGTAGAAAGACTATATATAATGTAGCAATGTGTAAATACTTCCTGACGGCCGAATATTCAACTACTACGCTCTGATGAAAACTTTCGGATAAAGCATTTTTACTTGGTTAGTAACGGACCTTGAGCACCGCCCACATAGAAGAACGCCTATTCTGGAAGTTTTTCGGTGAATTACGCTTCACCCTTAAAAAAAATTAATACTTTTTAATCGAAGACTCATAACTCAATGAGGGCTTAAGCACCTCACTGCTCCCGTCCATCACCCTGCGTGAGAACCTGCTCGGATGTCTGCCATTCATTGATTTCGTCTTAACTATGCCGGCCACTTGGACTGACATAATTAAGGGCTTATGTGAAAACTGGTTTGAGGCCTAGCCCACAGCAGAAGCGTGTCAGAAATTATCTCGAAACTGGGCCATAACTGTGAGTCCACGACGAAGGAGAGATCCTCATTGCCCGGGGGACCCAGCCAAAATCCTAGAGGGAAGTACACCCATCTCTATGTAGTTGGATGCAGTTATGGCGTCAGTACCCGAGAGGGGGTGGCAAAACTTTAGCAGTAGTTGATTCGGCCGCTACTGCATCAAGTCAACCATAATTAACCACTCTGAAGCTTCCCACTCGAGATCCATCCCATCCATCCATCACCCATAATTCTGGCAGCAAACGAGCGGGGGACCAACAGGAAAATGGACGGGGGCATTTTTACACCATTTTTTGGACTTCTAAAAAAGCAAACCGAATGTTGTGATACATTGCCCGAAATTTAACCTTTGAGTTGAAGGATATAATTCTACTTCTATATAAATCGCTCATACTTCCACACCTCGAGTAAGCGGTAAAATTATGGTATCCAAACCTTAGCCAAAGAAAGAGTGCGACATAGGGCTACTTAACTAATTCCTGGGATTAGAAATAAACCGTATGAAGAGAGACTCCGCTCTTTGAATCTATTATCCCTTGCAAGTAGACGATGGTGCGGACAGTTTATCGAAGTATTCAAAATCTTAAAAAGATTTACAAATATTATTTATAGACTACTGCTCGAGATTGAGAGAGGGCCAACACACGCCAAAACGGTTTCAAATATGTAAATAAGCGTTTCAACTCTCCTGTAGACTAAAGTTAATTCAGTTTTAAAACCACACAAACGTGGAATAGCCGACCTCACCGCGCCCTCGCCGACAGTTCAGCGTAAGATAATTCAGCGGCGACAATTCAGCGCAGGTAAATTTACCATAAGACCAGTTCAGCTCCGGATAATATACATATATTAGGGAAAATAATGTATATTTTTTCGTGATAAATGGCAAGTAAGTGAATGTAGGTTTTCGTTTTTGAATCTGTTTGAGAGGTCAGGAGTTCTGTTACTGATTTTTGCCTATTGTTTTTGGAGGTTGTTTGCCTGTCTGGAAAAGTCGACCCTATTTTCTTTTGAGTAGATGGCTTCCTGAGTGTCTTATTCACCGCTATTTCAGTTAGCAACTCCCATAATAGTTTAAAAAATGCTGTCTGTTTTGTCGTTGACATTGTCCAAGAATGTCTAGTTAGTGTTTTCTCTACCGTTGTTTGATCAGTGTTTGATGTTTCGTGTTATGGTTTTGATGTTGTCGGTGGTGTTTTGGGTTTGTGGTTGTATTCATAACCTCTCCCTGATTTTTGAGGGTTGCATAATTTTTCGAGAGAAATTTGAGTTATCGGTTGTTATGCTTCTCCAGAGATGTTTTTTGCTGGCTGTTGAGAGGATATTGAAAAATTGCGCGTAATCCTTGCTTATGTAACTGAACTGGGCGACTGATAAGTCTTGTAGTTTTTCTTCAGTATAATTGATAAAAAGACCTCATTCAGCTTTGCTGTAGTTATTGTAAGCGTGGGGGATTAGTGAACGAATGGGTATGTCGAAGATCATTTGTATGATGATTCGAAGATAGGCAGAAGATAATGCAATATGGAGTTGCCAGGTTGTTTTGGTGTCAAGCCATTTGTCTTCAAAAAACAATTAATGTCCTTGGATATGATATGCGCATTTGCTGTTGTGGTAATAATTACTTGATTAATTACTTTAGTGTTGTGCTTAGTGTCTTTATCTTTTTTGTATATCTTGTAGTGATTGTAATTCGTGCGCCAAAAGTACCCTCCTTGTCTGGACCGTAAGGTCTTCTAGGGTACTTATTTTCCTTGTTACTCCTTGTAAATGATTGACCAGAACAGAAAAGCTACAAGGAGCTACAAGTAAAATACGTACCCAAGAAGACCTTACGGTCCATACAAGGAGATTACTTTTGGCGCAATCCTCGAAGGTGTCCATGGCATTCTCGAAAATCACTCACGAGAATCTTAACGGTGATTTCGCAAGACTTTATCTAGTCTTGAGTTAAACTGGTCAACAGATTCACTGTTGACAAGTTCCGTCGGAAGTACATTCCAACTCCAGCAGATACTGTATGTGAAGAATTTCATGCACAGATCACGGTGGTATCGCTTCAGTTCAAGTTTGTGGCCGTGATTACTTGTTCTTCCCTCAAAGTATTTTAAACACTTCGATAAGCTGACTACGTTGTCTCCGGGTCTCTAGCGAGAACATATCTAATTCCCTTAGTCTATCATTATAACTAATATGCCTGATAGAGGAAATCCGTTTAGTTATCCTAGCCTGCACACGTTCCAATCTCGCGATGTTCTTTCGAAACGAAGGACTCCAAAATTGTACGGCATAGTCCAGGTGCGGTCGGACAAGGGAGTTGTGCAGACACAGTACTATCTCCTTGTTCCGATATCCAAACTGTCGCTTTATATACCCTAGCATCCTTTGTGCTTTCTTCTCCCCATCAATACACTGTTTCGAGAACTTGAGATAACTGGTAATAGTTACACCCAAGTCCTTCTCAGTCTCGGTGGATTCAAGAGTAGTGCCCTTAAGGATATAGGGTGATTCGGAGTTCGGTAGCCGATATGCATCACTTTGCATTTTCCCAAGTTAAAAGGCATTTGCTACGTGTCTGACCACTCTCCAATCTTCCCAAGATCTTCCTGCAGGCGGGCAGTAGTTCCATCTTTTGCAACGTTCATACCAAGCTTGGTATCGTCGGAAAATTTAGAAATCTTGGCAACCATGTCACCGTCCATGTTGTTGACGTAGATAATGAATAGTAGTGGTCCCAGGACAGAATCTTGAGGCACCCTGCTAGTAACGATCACCCACTCAGAAGCCTGTCCATTTAACACCACCCGTTGCCGCCTGCCTCTTAGCCAGTTAGCTATCCAGCCGGCTACTTTTCCGTCTATGCCCAACCCTTGCACTTTCCGGAGAAGGCGGCGGTGTGGTATCTTATCAAAGGCTTTCTGAAAATCTAAGTAGACCACATCCACCGGCTTGTCCCGATCGTGCTCACTGAAGAAGAAGTGGAAGAATTCCACTAGTTTCGTCAGGCATAAGAGGAATAAGTCCCGCCAGATTTCCAAGCTCCGCCAGGTTTTAACTGGTGGAGCAGAAGTGCCGTTCTACACATGAGAATAGAAATGTTTTTTGACCTAAACCAAATAAACAACCCGACCAAGAAAAGGAATACCTAATTGTGAAACCTCACCGATTTCTACAAATTCACCGATGAAGACCCAAATTTACCGATGAAAACCCAAATTCACCGAAGAAGACATCCATGAAAAAACAAAAAAACACGAATTACACTCACTACAAGATATACAAAAAAGATAAAGACACTAAGCACAACACTAAAGTAATTAATCAAGTAATTATTACCACAACAGCAAATGCGCATATCATATCCAAGGACATTAATTGTTTTTTTGAAGACAAATGGCTTGACACCAAAACAACCTGGCAACTCCATATTGCATTATCTTCTGCCTATCTTCGAATCATCATACAAATGATCTTCGACATACCCATTCGTTCACTAATCCCCCACGCTTACAATAACTACAGCAAAGCTGAATGAGGTCTTTTTATCAATTATACTGAAGAAAAACTACAAGACTTATCAGTCGCCCAGTTCAGTTACATAAGCAAGGATTACGCGCAATTTTTCAATATCCTCTCAACAGCCAGCAAAAAACATCTCTGGAGAAGCATAACAACCGATAACTCAAATTTCTCTCGAAAAATTATGCAACCCTCAAAAATCAGGGAGAGGTTATGAATACAACCACAAACCCAAAACACCACCGACAACATCAAAACCATAACACGAAACATCAAACACTGATCAAACAACGGTAGAGAAAACACTAACTAGACATTCTTGGACAATGTCAACGACAAAACAGACAGCATTTTTTAAACTATTATGGGAGTTGCTAACTGAAATAGCGGTGAATAAGACACTCAGGAAGCCATCTACTCAAAAGAAAATAGGGTCGACTTTTCCAGACAGGCAAACAACCTCCAAAAACAATAGGCAAAAATCAGTAACAGAACTCCTGACCTCTCAAACAGATTCAAAAACGAAAACCTACATTCACTTACTTGCCATTTATCACGAAAAAATATACATTATTTTCCCTAATATATGTATATTATCCGGAGCTGAACTGGTCTTATGGTAAATTTACCTGCGCTGAATTGTCGCCGCTGAATTATCTTACGCTGAACTGTCGGCGAGGGCGCGGTGAGGTCGGCTATTCCACGTTTGTGTGGTTTTAAAACTGAATTAACTTTAGTCTACAGGAGAGTTGAAACGCTTATTTACATATTTGAAACCGTTTTGGCGTGTGTTGGCCCTCTCTCAATCTCGAGCAGTAGTCTAAAAATAATATTTGTAAATCTTTTTAAGATTTTGAATACTTCGATAAACTGTCCGCGCCATCGTCTACTTGCAAGGGATAATAGATTCAAAGAGCGGAGTCTCTCTTCATACGGTTTATTTCTAATCCCAGGAATTAGTTAAGTAGCCCTATGTCGCACTCTTTCTTTGGCTAAGGTCTGGATACCATGATTGTACCGCTTACTCGAGGTGTGGAAGTATGAACGATTTATATAGAGGTAGAATTATATCCTTCAACTCAAAGGTGAAATTTCGGGCAATATATCACAACATTCGGTTTCCTTTCTTAGAAGGTTCTGCACATTGCTTTGACACTTTGAGCTCCTCCGAGATTAAAACCATTATTTCCCCTTCTAAGTTAAGGAATTCGAAGATTTGGCTTTCGATATATTATACTTTTAACTTATAACACTCTAAGTGCATACTTGCCAACACTGACTTGTGAAAAATAGGGAGATTTTTTTCCATTGGTGTATCGGCCAAAGGAACAAGGAAGGTTCCTTCGCCAGGTTTACGTATAAATTGTCGGCATTTCTTGCCTTGTTTTTTAAACCTGATGAAGGAAACTTTTTCTGATAATGTCGTTTCTCTGATATTCAATAAATGATTCTGTTTACCATGTAGGACGATATGAAAATTAGCAGTTTTAATTTTTTGAAATGAGTACCAGAAGGCTAAATAATAATGTGGTTACACTGCAATGCATTTATTATGCAGTATGTGATAGAACGGTCTGAGGCCGCATTTCTTCAGCCCCTATCACATATTGAAACACATGCTTCCCCACGTGTATCCTGCGAGAGGAAGTAGAAGGCGCGTTATCGCCCATCATAGCTAATGTTTAATCAAGAGGTTCCTCCCCCGTTCGCCTCCATGCGTCAAACTCGCCAGATTGAATTATGCTTATGGGCAGATAAGATATTTTCCCAATGCATTTAGTATGCAGTATGTGATAGAACGGTCTGAGGCCGCATTTATTCAGCCCTATCACATGTTAAAACACATGCTATCCCACGGGTATACTGCGAGAAGAAGTAGAAGGCGCGTTATCGCCCATCATAGCCAATGTCTAATCAAGGAGGTTTACTCCCTCATTCGCCTCCATGCGTCGATCTCGCCAGAATGAATTAGGCTTATGGGCAGATAAGATATTTTCCCAGGCGCCACCGGGACATTCCATCGAAGTCCCCCACCCCACTTTCCCCTACGCCAAGGGGTTGGCTCCGGCTATTTATACCATAGATTTTCCCAATTGAAGCAGACCCAGATTATCTTCGCGAGGCATCAAGCCGATTCGGTCTCCCTTGTGCACCTAGGAACTCTGCCGAGAAACCCCTTATTGTCCAGAAAAGGAAAATATCCCTTTAGTGCCAAGGTTCGTGCCCTTCGAGACGCCAAGTCAACAAGACCCCCCTGTTGTTCAGAAAGAGAACAACTTTAGAATAGCCATTGTTCTTTGAGCCGGTTCGACAAGAAACGGTTCTCACGCCCCATGTTGTTCAAAAAGAGAACAACATTAGAACAGCCATTGTTCTTCAAGCCCGTTCGTCAAGAAACGGTTCTCGTTCCCAAGACATCACGCCCGGATAACTTAATTCCCCCTTTTTAACGTTCTTAAATAGAACGCTTGGTTACAACAATAACCTCAATTGTTCATCTAGAACATCTGCGATATCCTGTCACAAGGACCGCTCGTACTTCCGAGCCCCACTTCGCTCTCACTCCTCGAAAACAGTCCTCGCCCTTCGTTAAGGAAAACCCCCCCGAAGAACCCCTTCTCTTGAAAATCGCCAGTTTTACCGAAGATTCCTTCCCATCGCCTTCCTCTGCACGACAACCTTGTAATTACGTAAGCTAAGCATTACCTTTAATCATTTAACCTTTTGTCAACGCAACTCTGTGCTTTAAACGATTTAGCGAACCATTCCCTATTTTTGTTTGTTTGCCGTTTTAAATCTCTCCAATACTCAGATTAGTCAGATATTCCCATGACCTTTTTCATTTCCTGTGTTTCTCACATTTTTAATCCCCGTTTATGTAAACATTTTTTTTGTGTGTTGTTGATAGTTTAATTAATAAAACTCTATTTTATTAATGGTAGCCATATTATTTATCCTTGTGTACCGTTCCACTTCTTAAGTATATTAAAGATAAATAAGCCTCTCCAGGCCCCCCTCCTTTTTGAACTAACCTCGGTCATCAGATTATCACGCACTCGAAATATAGAATAATCCCCTCAACGAATAATTATATATAGTATATCGTCGGGAGCCTATTCTACGACACAGTATTTATTGCAAATTAAAAGAAGCACACATGAAAAGTGTTCAGAAATACAATATTGTACAAAATGTGAAAAAGAGTTGAAAAGAACAAACAACAAGAGACAACAGTAAATGGACATTGAATTGTGTGCATCTGAGTTTGTGAATGTCCAAGCTTTAATCATTGTTCCCTTTGTCACTTAAGGACTTGTTGTACTCGTAGATGGCATGCTTGGCAGCGGCGAAAACTTTTTTTCCAGCGATCATACTGGTAGGCAAGGGTGGTGTGGTTGATCTTGCAGGACATGAAGGTACAAAGAGTAGACTTATCCTTGTTCATTCTATTTTCAGTCAGATTTTTTTCAGTAATTTGTAAAATCGGGAGAAATTACTAAGCAGGAGCATCGCGGGAGAAAGGGTTAAAAATCGTGAGTCTCCCGCGTAAATCGGGAGAGTTGGTAAGTATGTAAGTGCTTGACCTTGCATTTACGTATACTAAAGTTCATCGGCCATTTATTTGCCTTCTCAACATTTTATTCAATGGCTCTGCTTCCTAGCTTCGTGTCATCTGCAAATTTTGAGGTCCTACTAATAAATCCATGTCATTAATATATACAATGAATAATAGTGATCCCAGGATTGACCCCTGAGGTACCTCACTAGTGACTCGGGTCCACACTGATTACTCTCTATTTGCAACAACCCGCTGTGCTCGATGATTTGAGGGTCAGTTTTCTATTCACCTGAGTATTTTCCTTTCACTCCATGCGCTTTATTTCTCATCGACAGCTTTTCGCGCGAAATGGTATTAAAGGCTTTATTAAAGTTAAGCCAAATTATATCCATCGCTTTAATTTCATCGTAGAAGGAAGTCATTCTATGAAAAAATTCAAGTAGGTTGGTTAGACACGAAAGTTCACGTTTGAATCCATGCTTTCTCTCTACGGTAACTTATTTCTCTCCAGACAACTAACCAACTTATCGATTCTAAGAGCTTTCCTATTACTGAAGTTAGGCTGATAAGACGGAAATTTGTAGGGTCAGATTTCTCCCTTTTTTTAATATTGGCGTAACATTAGTACGTTGAACTATGCCTTCTTCGATCGATCGGTTGAAAATCGTACAAACCTGTTGATAATTAATTTTTGAATTCTTTAAGATGGATTGGGTACACACCATTAGGACCGGGTGCCTTCGATTGTTTCGTTTGGTTTACGTGTGTCATCATTTCCCCTTTATTTACATTCCTGTCGGATAAAACATTGTTTTTCAACATTCATTTCTACACTTACTGTTTCTAATTGTTGCAAGACTTCAACAGTAAAAAAGCTTACAAATTGTTCATTTAATATTTCAAAATTTTGTTAGGGATTGTTTGTCATAAGACTCTCTTTACTTCTAATCGGCCCAACTGAACCCTTTATGGGGTTTCTACTGCTCATGTAACTATAAAACCATTTCTGTTCATGTTTCTAGTTGAGAGCTAGATTTTTTAAAGGAATTCTTCTTCGCTCATCTAACATCGCGCTCTAACCTTTGGCAATAATGTAAATATCTTTCCTGATTTATTACCGATCCGTTGCTTTTTAAACTTTGATAATTTCTGTTACGCTCCAAATTAGGTTTATTATTAGAGAGCTAAGCAAGAGTACGTATTTAACTAACTCGGAATTACAACAGTGAGTACATTTTGCTCTACCTACGAGTACTTGCCGTGTACTCTCCTATTATGAAAACAGCTTCCCCAATTTATCCTTCTTACGAGATTTCGAAAGGCATTGAAATTGCAACTCCCAAATCGGGGTATTAATTGTATATTCTCTTTTTCATTTACGCTCATATTAATTTCGAACCAAATTACATTATATCATTCGTCGTTAGAGCCGCACCCACACAAACTCTCCTTACCAAAGTCTCTTACGTGATGATAATTTAATTTAGTATATTTTGGCCCCGCGTAGGTTCCTCCACCTTCTGAACAAACTTT
The DNA here is from genome assembly GCA_963969495.1 of Ceratothoa steindachneri. Classification (NCBI taxonomy): domain Eukaryota; kingdom Metazoa; phylum Arthropoda; class Malacostraca; order Isopoda; family Cymothoidae; genus Ceratothoa; species Ceratothoa steindachneri. The sequence goes on from OZ018323.1 coordinate 21,357,425, forward strand.
TCCCTAATGAAATTAAGCAATATTTCCCTTTCTTTATCCGAAGTCATGATTGCATAATTAACGTTCGGGAAATTGAAATCCTCACAAATTATTGTTTCTCCTTTTCTCACAATAGATTAAAGGCCATCAAAGAGGCGCTTTCTATTTGGGATAGAGGACGGTAAATAACAGCTACGTTGATTCTATTCATTTTAGCCGACTCGACCTCCACGATCAGAACCCCACTTTTGATATTTACGGCGACCATGTCTAGCATTTTTCTTGCGTTTAGTTCCTCTCTTACGTTAACTAACACTACACCGTATCTCCCAATTAAACGGTCTCTGTTATAGATTTTGAATCCATGGATAGATAAATTCTACAATAAAGTCTCCTTTTGCTGTTTCCAACCAGGTCTCGCTGATACTTGCGGCATCGTAATTTCCCCTCCTGAATCAAGGCTTTATTTCGGGTAGTTTATTCCTTAAACTACGAATATTTGCGTGAATGCATTTTACTTTGCCTTTAAAATATCGGTACCCCTTTTTCGACTTCTTATTTCGTATGCTTCAGGCGTTTGTTTAGAAGCAATTAAATTTATATCTTAAGTTAACGCGACCATTATTCGGGGACACTGGTCAGTTCCCCTACTCTCGTTCTCAAGCATAGCTGGGTTTTTGGAGTTTATTACACTTGCTTTCGCCGAGTCTCGCGACAAAATCCTTTCCGAGTCTTAAAAGACACTAAGACTTTTATCGCGGAACCTTTCCAATCGAGAAGCAAGAATTTTGTTAAAATGAATAGGATTTTTATAAAATAAGGTAGGTCGGTCTTGAAAATATTCCAGAAGTTATAAAATCTAACCACCATTACATGACATAAGCGTTTTAGGCATTCATTAGTCTAAATCGACTTTGACTGCATTCTTAGACTCGCATTTAATCGAGGATTAATTCCTATTACCCCTAATTTATTTGCGTTATGTTTAGTCGATTTGATTAGATCCCTGGTTTGATATACAATTTAGTTTGGGATTGTGTTTCCGCCAACGAGGGTAAGGATTTTTTTATTAAAAATCCCCGATTAGGATGCTTTCTGTTTCGTCCTCTATTGGGGTTAACAATGTCAAAGGGTTTGAGCAAGGACCATCATAATCCTCTGAATACCTTGTTGGTTGAATCCCGTTTCTGACACTACTGAATTACGATTTAGAGTGTGCATATGTGTACAGGAATGCATTTGTTCTTTAATAACATTATGAGTGGCATTTCTCTCAATGCGGTCGGATTCCTGCCTTTAAACGCGAATTTTTTCTTCCCCGCAGCTCATCAACGGTTAGCCAAAATCTGTTTAGCATCTTCCCATCTCACGCTTTGAAGAGGGAATATCTCTCAACACTCTGCGTAGTTTGGCTCTAACTTCATCTAAGCCTAATTTAAACGGCAGAAGTGGCATAGTCTAATATCCTTAGGGATAAAAGGTACGTAAATTTCTTTCATAAAGAAGCTCTGGAATTTACACGATCAAATTTGACGACAGGCCCGACAATTCACGGGATTTAGGATGTCACCAAGGAAATAAGAATTTTTGTGCGTTTCGGAAGCGAATTAGAGTACACGGATTGTAATTATATTTATGTAACTCCGGGCGATTTTTCATATTTACGACACGAGAGCTTAAAAGGCACAATACAAATACGGTTATACATTTTCTAATTATGGAAAACACGAGCGGAAGATTCCTTCAGAGCCCAACAAATGTGACGTCTTAGTAGGAGAGAGGTTAGAGATGGATATATATATATATATATATATATATATATATATATATATATATATATATATATATAAAGAGAGAGAGAGTGTGTGTGTGTGTGTGTGTGTGTTTAAAAAGAATTAAAGAGATTTAGAGAGAGGTGTGAGTGAGTCTGCTATAACAGAGAAAACGAGAATATCTGTGTTTGAGATAAAACAAATTCGGAGGGCGTTTTTAAATCTTGGTTCCTTGCATGGTATGGGGGGAGATGGAGTCAGGGCAGGGGTCATCAGATCTCCTACCCATGGGTAGACGTGATGGTGGGAAAAATGTTTAAGAAAGGGCGTGGGATTTTGTTTGACCTTTCACAGGGGCTCACTTCTTATGGAGGTCTTCCCTCTGAGGTCTTTTATTTCTGATGTATTATTCAAAAAGTTCCAGGAAAACATAAAACCTGGTTTTTAATATTTTTGATTTTATAATGATTGCAATAACGGAAACATCACAGATGTCTTTATGTGGATGTGGACCACAGTTTGTGCGTTTATCCTAAATTATATTTGGTTGTAGTTACATTTTCCACAAATATTTGTATATATTTCGTACTTATATCCACCCGTGTATATCTGGGTTTACATAAATGCTTTTAGCAGCAGAAACACAAAAGTATGAACAGCGGTGCTAACTTGAAGTGAAAATTCTCTCTCAATGGAAGAATAGTAAAAAAAAGAGATCTAAACCAAGTCCACAGCTAGACCGAAATCATCATCCAATTGCATATTCTCTTTGCTTGAAAAAGGCCTTCATCAAAACAGCCCGTCGATCACGATCTACCCATCGAGTATGCCACGTTCCCCTTACAAATGAACGACTACCATCCTCCCACCTTCTTTCATTTGTTGTATATTATTTCTTTCATCAATGTGTCCTGTTCATTTCCGCTCTACAAATTTTATTCGTTTCCTATCTCTATCACATATGTTTGTGTTCTTATCCTTCTATTTATTTTACGTTCCCTGCCGGCTATTCGTCACATGTATCGATCATGTTTCTCTGACTTATCCTCAGTTTGTGCATGTATTTTTGTGTACAAGTTTCAATTTCATAAGTTAAGATTGTTAAGATTGCGTTTTAAGCATAGAGTCAGGTCGCTTCTGAAGATCGGGCCAAGATTTTCTATCACTCTCCAATCTAATTTTGTTCTACGGAATTCTTTTCCCGGTTCCCTTATGAGTCACCGAGGAAGCTTTCAATTTTAACCTTTATTTCTTCTGCAAAACTAATGATCATTCTAGCCACGACTCCATTAGTCCGCAACTATAACATGCACTTCGATTAAAACGCAAATTATTTTCAAATTTGAATCCCTTTTGCATATTCTACATCTGGCGAAGTTTAGTAAACTTAGCTTAGTTAGTGTCTTCATATATATATATATATATATATATATATATATATATATATATATATATATATATATATATATATATATACAAGGGGCGGTCAATAAGTTTTGCGAATCGGTAGGGCAAAACAGAGGAAGGGGGGTGGCTGTTTGTGGGGGTGTTAGGACAAGTTAAGACAATTTAAGACCTGCAGCCGGACGCTCCTGCCTCGTATATTTAAGATGCAGTAGCTGATCGCAAATCGTCAGTCACAAATTTTTCAACAACGGAGAAGGTTGAACACCGCGCAGTGATCAAATTTTTGACCAAGGAAGGCAAGAATGCAAAAGAGATCCATGAAGAAATGGTTGCACTGTACACCAACACCGACCCTTCTATGCAACCATTTCTCGCTGGAATAGGGAGTTCCGCCATGGTCGTGAGTCCCTTGAAGATGACTCCCGTCCAGGACGCCCGTCCGACGTGACCAACGAGGACAATGTGGCCCGTGTGGAGAGGATGATCCTCGAAAATCGAGGGGTGAAGCTCGAAGAAATCGAGCGAGAACTTGGAATATCACAAGGAAGTGTTATCAACATCATCCATGACAATTTGGCCATGACCAAGGTCTCTGCCCGTTGGGTCCCTAAAAACCTCACGCCCCATGCTCGTCTTCAACGTCGTCAAAGTTCGGAGGAGCTGCTGCTCCTGTACAACCAAGACTCAGCGTGATTCGAGTCACGCATAGTGACAGGTAATGAAACGTGCGTCCATCACTGGGATCCCGAGACCAAACTCGAAAGCATAGCCTGGAAGCACAGGGGCTCTCCGACCCCAATCAAGTTCCGAACCCAACCCTCAGCCGGGAAGATCATGGCTACCATCTTCTGGGATTCTGAGGGAGTGTTGGTAGGGGACTATTCGCGTCGTGGAAGGACCACCCCAGGCCAATATTATGCCGAGGAACTGGCTGGGTTGAAGAAGTGCATCCGTCAGAAGCGGCACCGCAAGTTGACACACGGTGTCCTGCTCCTCCACGATAATGCCCCTGTCCACAAGGCCAGAGTTGCACAAGCTGCCCTGCGCGAGTGCGGATTCGAGGATCTCAACCATCCCCTCTACAGTCCAGATCTGGCCCCTAGCGACTACTTTTTAGTCCGCTAGCTCAAAGCTGCACTGCATGGACGCCAGTTTGGGAACGATGAAGATGTCCAGCTCGCCATCCAAGAGTGGATTGAACAGCAGTCGGGAGATTTCTGGTTGTCGGGAATTCGAAGCCTCAGGGACAAGTGGCGCAAGGGCATTAAGGGCGAGCGTAGTTATATTGAAAAAATAATAAAAAACTTTTCCCCATATCTCGTTTCCTTATATCCGAATTGCAAAACTTATTGACCGCCCCTCGTGTATATATATATATATATATATATATATATATATATATATATATATATATATATATATATATATATATATATATATATATATAGTCACTTTGGGGATTTCGTTTGTCACTCTGGCCAGCAGCTGCCCCCCAAAGTCTTATCTGGCATTCAATCTGAAAAGGTTGTCGACTCCTGTTCTAAGTGAAGATTTTTCTTCGATTACTGATTGTAATGTAAATCACTTTACTGTACAAGCCCCCAACTGTAGTCTTCCATCATGTTTTAAGTATATCTTGATGGAAGCGCTCTCCTTGCACCTCTGAGTATGCTCCATTATTCTCCTCGAACTTGTCAAGATAGGTATCAATGATGTGCACCTTCAGGGACATTATGCAGCAATTAGGCCATTTCGTTCCACTAAATTCTCAACCAGTTCCATATAATTGTCCGCCTTGTGGTTGCCCTAAAAAGCCCTGACACACCAAAACAAAACTCTTCCAGGCTTCTGTTTCCTTTTTATTAAGATTTTCAGGAAATTCTAAACGCTATGATTTTCCTGATTTGTGGTCCAACAAAAGACCTTGTCCTCAGAATGGGGAGGAAACTTTGAAGGTGCTTCAAGGCTGCAGACTTTGTTAAGAGCTCTAACAAACTGCTTCACGAGACCTAGTTTTAAATGGAATAGAAGGAACAACACCTTTTGAGGGTCTTTCAATTGCTTATACTTGTTGGCTAGTGCTTCTTGTGACAATCTGCCGTGTTGTCCCTACTGTCCAAGAGACAGAGATAACATGGAAACAAACATTAGAAAACACCTCTGGAGACCCATACTACCATTTCTAAGTCTCCAATCACTTGTTGTGCTCCTTGAAATATACTGAATAAGGCAAGGGATGGGATGGATGTTTACTCCAATTATGGAAAAATACAGCTTTAATGCTTTTTGAGAAGCTGTCAATGAAGAGCCTCCACTTATCTGGATTAAATGTAAGCCCAATTGCACCAAACAGACCAGATACATCTTTATGGTAGTTACAGTAATACAACCCAGCTAAATAAGTAAAGAATCTTGAGAAAATGTTTATGACGATTCCTATGGCCATCACTTGCACACTTTCATTTAGTAAATAGCACTATTTGAGCCTGAAAATCAAAAGCTCAGCATTTGATTCTGAAAAAACAAGATTTCTGACCCAGGTCTCTTTGGTTTGGATATATAGGATTCGTATCAACAGCTTTATCTCTGACACTGTTGTCTATATCTTCACTCATTTTTTCCGCTTCTGAATTGTTGCTTTTTTTCTGGAGGTGGTTTATTCCTGTTTTGGAGGAGTGGGTACAGGAAGATCAGTACTGTGTGATATTGGTCCAATAGAGGATGGAAGATTGAGATAGGAAATAGCAGGTACATTTTTCCTACTTCGATGTTTGGAATGATCCACCATGCAGAAGTAGAAGTTGTTTGAGTGTTCATTGGGTTCACACTAAATCCTGGGAAGGGCCAACTTCATGGATCATCTTTTCCCTCTATACCATCGTGTTTAAATAAAAGAAATATATAGTTTATTACTCTTTTGGCTTACAAACAAACATAATATCTTAAATACTTGTGACACTTGCTAATTTATTCTTTACAACAGACAAGTTTCTTACCCTCGAAAGTTTTCTTGCAGTGGTATGTAAATGTATGCTTTGTAAGCTTCACACATTTTGATAGATGCTGTTACACCAAAATCTTTTATCTTGTTTTGATAAGTTGTCCGCGGATATAATAGAAGGCATCTTACCAATGATTGCAGCCTATTGATTCCATTTCTTTTCGGATGTATTCACTATCGTAGTTAAAGCTGTAATGATAGCAAATCTGTGAATCTATGTTTGAATATTTCTGAAGTAATATTCCACAAGGTTCTATAAGTTTATGGGGTGTGTTCTGCCAAGTTCTGGAACATTCTTGAAAGGTCATAAAATTCTACAAAATCCTAGAAAAACTCATTAAATCTAGAATGTTTTGGGAAATTTCCTTAAGACAAATATCATTATACAACATTTCAATATTAAAAAAAAATAAAATTCTACGATTCTTTGAAAAAAAAGAAGCCTACAGCCTTTTAAATATTCTCCCTTTTTTCGCGAAATTAATTCAGTGCCGTAGCTACAGAAGCAAAGTGTTGGGATCACAATCGACTCTTTTCATTTACTCTAGTTGCGAACAACTGGGAAATAATATTTTTAACCCAGGAACAAGAAAAAAGTGAAATTTTGTTGCGTAGTGCAATCATATTTATTTTTTATAACTCTTAGAAAGAACTTTGATTAAAGCTTCAAATATAGGACAAAACAGCCATGCGGGCTGTTTTTAGAACTGTAAGGAAAGTCTTAGATAGAACGTGGAAAAAAGCTTCAAATATACAAAAAAAATAGTGTTATGGATTATGTATTATGCTATATAATTTAAGGGCAAGTAAAGATATTTTGTTTTATTAAACCAGTTCTCTAAAACAAATTGAGTGGGAGCGTGATTGATTCTAGATATCTTAATTGGAATTACAAGTTAAAGTAATAAAATGTAGACAAGAATAACACAATAAATTCATTCTTAGACGAAAGAAAATAACTTTGATGTGCATATTTATGGGTGGATGGGAGAAAAGATAATTTTGGTGAGGAGCGCCGTACATTCTTGTGGTAGGTTTCGGCGCAGAGGGAAATTCGTTTGACCACGGCTTGAGAATAGATAGGCTGGGTTTATAGAAGGTGTCTTCGTAATCGGTTTAAGTAAAGGACTTCGAAAGGACGCGGAAAAAGAAAACAACTTTATCCTTAAAATGGCCTACTAAAAGGGGCAAGCGGAAACGTCTCGAGTTCCTTGTGGTC